>OX246743.1:16287894-16490861 GCA_945910005.1 Isoperla grammatica | reverse complement strand
TTATTAAATGTTGAGAACGCTTCAAGATATTGAAAAAGTGATTCACATATGCTGGGATTTTGTTTCGTATAAGCTATAAACAAAAGTTAAAACTGTTACTGTTACAAAAAAAAAAAAATATTTCATTGATTGATT
Organism: Isoperla grammatica; assembly: GCA_945910005.1. Taxonomy (NCBI): domain Eukaryota; kingdom Metazoa; phylum Arthropoda; class Insecta; order Plecoptera; family Perlodidae; genus Isoperla; species Isoperla grammatica. Next base: position 16,490,726 of record OX246743.1, on the reverse strand, counting down.
CATTAAATAATTGAATTTATTATGGAAATAAGTCTTGGAATTACTTATGACACGGTTCTTGTACGCAGTAAAAATTTATCACAATTCAATTTTTTGAATTTGAAATTTGATTTAATAGTAATAATTTTAAATTTAATAACATCATTTTCAAAGTTATTTTTGCTCTTATGAAATATAATTTCTTTCTGTTTGGAGCTGTGATCTTTTCTTATAATTTCTTTCTGTTTGGAGCTGTGATCTTTTCTTCCAAACCCCCCTTCAGTATTGTAAGTATGACAGTAAAAATATTTAATAAATAAATAAATAACTTTAGAACAAATGCAACAGTTGACACAAAGTAAGCCTCTGTCGCCTTGAAGATTTGTCTACAACGTACTCCCTCGATGTAAGCGAGCTACGTTGCAAATTAGTAGGCCAGAACGTCCGTCCGAAGCAGATGTCACACCTGGGTAGGCGAACATTGCTGGCATAAGTTGATAAGGACTTAAGACGCCCCCACCCCTGACGGTATGAGTCAAGGGGGTGGGGGGGGCTAATGCAGCTCGCAACTTCCCAATTACCTCTTGCCAGGCACTGACGCGACGTCGATGGGATGTTAATTGAATTTTAAATCACTTTGACACATTTTTGATAAGAGGTGAGGGCGCCTGCGCACTAAGAGGGGTGGGGGGGGGGGGGGGGGGGGGGGTAGTCCGAAATGTTCCTACAGCTACGTCATCAATATGATCCTTTATTTATTGGCGTACAATGTTCGAAAAACTTCAGCTTACAGGTAAAGTGGTTCGACAGTAACCTTGTGGATGCTGACGTCACAGATGAGAGAGTAGGAGCCAATAAGTACAGTCAATTACAATTCAAATCTTCAGAATATTTGTAGAAGAAAAAAGCAAAATTAGTTAATTTTTATAAAGTAATTCTCTTGCCCATCAGAAATAGAATGAAACATTGCACATTAGTAATAACTAGAGGTGTTTGTTTTTCGCGGACCGCGAAATCGCGAAAAGATTTGATAAAGAAGGGCGAGATAAACAAAGAGTATATCTATTGATAGTGCCGACTTCAGACATTAGGGAAGAGATACCCAGCACTAGATTAGGGCCATTGACACGCAGTAGAAGCAAGAAACTGCTAGAACTTAATGCTACGAAGTTTGATGCGCGCGCGCCTATTGCGAGTATGACGTCAGAATCCACACCTGACCAGAAAGTCTACAGCAGTGGAGATTCGACCGGCCGAGCGGAGGGAGGTAGACTCGGTGGAACCCCTGAAGAGGATGTATGATATTACATCGAAACGTCGGGATGGAGGGGGTAAGTCAGAACCCTCATCCTATAACTCACGTGATAATACCCCCAAAAAAACAATTATTTAATATATATATACGCTATTCTTTATTCCAACATCATTTAGTTGGGTTAAAGGGTGTTTCCACCATTGATCTTGGGCATCCCAGGAATCAGTATGGGCATGCCAAGCTCGACACATCATTTTCAAAATGTAAATGTAAATTTTAATCCCCCCCCCCCCCCCCCCCCCCCCCCTCAAGTATTGTTATATAATCCCGTCTTCTACATTAAAACAAGACAGCCAAAGGGGTTTGTCTAAAATAACGTCTAGAGTAGGTTAAACAAATCGCGAGCTATAATGTTGGCAACATTCGCAGGGGTTTCTTTTGCGTAACCTTCGCTCCCCATCCAGCTTCGCCTTAACGGCCGAACGACGGTTGAAAAACAAACCCAGTGAAGCGAACAAGAGATTCAGAACTCTGTAAAAATTGCCAATTCAACTTCTTAAATACACAACGCCGAATAATAGACTAGCGAACTCAAATATGAAGGGAAGAGACTAAGTTTTGCACTTATAGCTTCAATGCTGAGTAAGACAAAAGTATATTATAACAGTTATCTGCAAAGAAACCCGAGTTTTTTCAAGTGGTGCAACAAATCCGAAGAGTTCTGTTGAATGATCGTTACAATACACCTCCCGTTACAATAACTCCGTATACAAATGTATCATACAACTAGTTAAATACGAAACAAGCGAATAGCAAAGCCTGCTTGTATCACAAATATAAATAATCCTAGAACTCACAGACGATCTATACCCCATCCTTGGCGCAGAATTCCCATTCCCTGATTTACACCTGACCAATGCAGACCAGTGCGTTCGTCGTTCTTACCTGAAACGAAGAAAATATATCATTATAGACATGTATTACAGGGACTAAATAAAACTTAGAAATACTGGCTTCATAATGGGTTAGTTAGACTTACGACAGTTTTTTTTTTTTTACTTTTGCCGAGGGACACCATGTTCTTTTAACATGTGTATACAAATTAATGTATCGTTTATTTTTTAGGACACGGTACGATACAAAGTAAATTATACATTATAAAATCCAATAAATAATATAGTTATAGTAAATCCTGTAACTATTTATTGAAATGTAAGCGATTAATGTAGCCAAAATAATGCCAGTATAGATTCATCTTGTACAATGTTATTAAATGTAGATAATTTAAATGTTATAATATTATTTAAAATTAAAACTATACTTATATGGTAATGAGGGTAAGTGGTCATAACTATAATTGCTGTTGTTATCATTGTTGTTATAATTAGATTATTAATACTTTGTTGTGGGTTTGTTTGACAGATTCTTGCGCACAACCCCCCCCCCTAATGTAAAGCCTGGGCCCAGCGTAATAGATCGCCCCCATAATTCACTGCTATATAAAACAAACGTGCCACTGGCATTTTCTTATGTGCGATAATAAACGCATAAGGGAGCCTCAGCTGCGATTGTGGTAGTTTCCTTTTTCCCCTTTAAGATCCATGATAAATCAAGTAAAACAATGAATTTTTCAACATCTCAATTTCTTCCACTATACCACGTATCCCAATCGATATCTATCCCCGATGCAAGATCATATCTTCCTAACTTTTTACTGGAAAACACACTCGAACAACGATCAGATTTAGCCACTTTATCAAAACCAACGTACTGCGATAGCGCAGGAATAAATGATAAAATAAACATTCGAATTACTAAAAAAAAAAAGAGTTATTTTTGCATCGCGGAGTGGATGAGAGAAACGATAATGGTGGAATTATGCGCTTAACCCCTCGTCGCCATGGCGATAGGAAAATGCTATTGCCTAAAACGTAAACTCGCGAGCTCAATTTAGATTTCGATAATTAAATTGTAATGGAATTAAGCTGTAGACTGTGGTGCTTAGCGCGCTAAATCTAAAGGGATGGAGGTGGTGCTGTGTGTGTCATTTACACGCTGTAGACTGTGGTGCTTAGCGCGCTAAATCTAAATGGGATGGAGGTGGTGCTGTGTGTGTCATTTACACGGAAGAGACGGATACAAAGGTGCTTAGCGCTAAATCTAAATGGGATGGAGGTGGTGCTGTGTGTCATTTACACGCTGTAGACTGTGGTGCTTAGCGCGCTAAATCTAAATGGGATGGAGGTGGTGCTGTGTGTGTCATTTACACGGAAGAGATGGATACAAAGGTGCTTAGCGCGCTAAATCTAAATGGGATGGAGGTGGTGCTGTGTGTGTCATTTACACGGAAGAGATGGATACAAAGGTGCTTAGCGCGCTAAATCTAAATGGGATGGAGGTGGTGCTGTGTGTGTCATTTACACGGAAGAGACGGATACAAAGGTGCTTAGCGCTAAATCTAAATGGGATGGAGGTGGTGCTGTGTGTGTCATTTACACGGAAGAGATGGATACAAAGGTGCTTATCGCTAAATCTAAATGGGATGGAGGTGGTGCTGTGTGTGTCATTTACACGGAAGAGACGGATACAAAGGTGCTTAGCGCGCTAAATCTAAATGGGATGGAGGTGGTGCTGTGTGTGTCATTTACACGCTGTAGACTGTGGTGCTTAGCGCGCTAAATCTAAATGGGATGGAGGTGGTGCTGTGTGTGTCATTTACACGGAAGAGATGGATACAAAGGTGCTTAGCGCGCTAAATCTAAATGGGATGGAGGTGGTGCTGTGTGTGTCATTTACACGGAAGAGATGGATACAAAGGTGCTTAGCGCTAAATCTAAATGGGATGGAGGTGGTGCTGTGTGTGTCATTTACACGGAAGAGATGGATACAAAGGTGCTTAGCGCGCTAAATCTAAATGGGATGGAGGTGGTGCTGTGTGTGTCATTTACACGGAAGAGATGGATACAAAGGTGCTTAGCGCGCTAAATCTAAATGGGATGGAGGTGGTGCTGTGTGTGTCATTTACACGGAAGAGACGGATACAAAGGTGCTTAGCGCTAAATCTAAATGGGATGGAGGTGGTGCTGTGTGTGTCATTTACACGGAAGAGATGGATACAAAGGTGCTTATCGCTAAATCTAAATGGGATGGAGGTGGTGCTGTGTGTGTCATTTACACGGAAGAGACGGATACAAAGGTGCTTAGCGCGCTAAATCTAAATGGGATGGAGGTGGTGCTGTGTGTGTCATTTACACGCTGTAGACTGTGGTGCTTAGCGCGCTAAATCTAAATGGGATGGAGGTGGTGCTGTGTGTGTCATTTACACGGAAGAGATGGATACAAAGGTGCTTAGCGCTAAATCTAAATGGGATGGAGGTGGTGCTGTGTGTCATTTACACGCTGTAGACTGTGGTGCTTAGCGCGCTAAATCTAAATGGGATGGAGGTGGTGCTGTGTGTGTCATTTACACGGAAGAGATGGATACAAAGGTGCTTATCGCTAAATCTAAATGGGATGGAGGTGGTGCTGTGTGTGTCATTTACACGGAAGAGACGGATACAAAGGTGCTTAGCGCGCTAAATCTAAATGGGATGGAGGTGGTGCTGTGTGTGTCATTTACACGCTGTAGACTGTGGTGCTTAGCGCGCTAAATCTAAATGGGATGGAGGTGGTGCTGTGTGTCATTTACACGCTGTAGACTGTGGTGCTTAGCGCGCTAAATCTAAATGGGATGGAGGTGGTGCTGTGTGTGTCATTTACACGCTGTAGACTGTGGTGCTTAGCGCGCTAAATCTAAATGGGATGGAGGTGGTGCTGCGTGTGTCATTTACACGCTGTAGACTGTGGTGCTTAGCGCGCTAAATCTAAATGGGATGGAGGTGGTGCTGCGTGTGTCATTTACACGCTGTAGACTGTGGTGCTTAGCGCGCTAAATCTAAATGGGATGGAGGTGGTGCTGCGTGTGTCATTTACACGGAAGAGATGGATACAAAGGTGCTTAGCGCGCTAAATCTAAATGGGATGGAGGTGGTGCTGCGTGTGTCATTTACACGGAAGAGATGGATACAAAGGTGCTTAGCGCGCTAAATCTAAATGGGATGGAGGTGGTGCTGTGTGTGTCATTTACACGGAAGAGATGGATACAAAGGTGCTTAGCGCGCTCAATCTAAATGGGATGGAGGTGGTGCTGTGTGTGTCATTTACACGGAAGAGATGGATACAAAGGTGCTTAGCGCGCTAAATCTAAATGGGATGGAGGTGGTGCTGCGTGTGTCATTTACACGCTGTAGACTGTGGTGCTTAGCGCGCTAAATCTAAATGGGATGGAGGTGGTGCTGCGTGTGTCATTTACACGGAAGAGATGGATACAAAGGTGCTTAGCGCGCTAAATCTAAATGGGATGGAGGTGGTGCTGTGTGTGTCATTTACACGGAAGAGATGGATACAAAGGTGCTTAGCGCGCTAAATCTAAATGGGATGGAGGTGGTGCTGTGTGTGTCATTTACACGGAAGAGATGGATACAAAGGTGCTTAGCGCGCTAAATCTAAATGGGATGGAGGTGGTGCTGTGTGTGTCATCTACACGGAAGAGATGGATACAAAGGTGCTTAGCGCGCTAAATCTAAATGGGATGGAGGTGGTGCTGTGTGTGTCATTTTCAGGGAAGAGATGGATACAAAGGTGCTTAGCGCGCTAAATCTAAATGGGATGGAGGTGGTGCTGTGTGTGTCATTTACACGGAAGAGATGGATACAAAGGTGCTTAGCGCGCTAAATCTAAATGGGATGGAGGTGGTGCTGTGTGTGTCATTTACACGGAAGAGATGGATACAAAGGTGCTTAGCGCGCTAAATCTAAATGGGATGGAGGTGGTGCTGTGTGTGTCATTTACACGGAAGAGATGGATACAAAGGTGCTTAGCGCGCTAAATCTAAATGGGATGGAGGTGGTGCTGTGTGTGTCATTTACACGGAAGAGATGGATACAAAGGTGCTTAGCGCTAAATCTAAATGGGATGGAGGTGGTGCTGTGTGTGTCATTTACACGGAAGAGATGGATACAAAGGTGCTTAGCGCGCTAAATCTAAATGGGATGGAGGTGGTGCTGTGTGTGTCATTTACACGGAAGAGATGGATACAAAGGTGCTTAGCGCGCTAAATCTAAATGGGATGGAGGTGGTGCGTGTGTGTCATTTACACGGAAGAGATGGATACAAAGGTGCTTAGCGCGCTAAATCTAAATGGGATGGAGGTGGTGCTGTGTGTGTCATTTACACGGAAGAGATGGATACAAAGGTGCTTAGCGCGCTAAATCTAAATGGGATGGAGGTGGTGCTGTGTGTGTCATTTACACGGAAGAGATGGATACAAAGGTGCTTAGCGCGCTAAATCTAAATGAGATGGAGGTGGTGCTGTGTGTGTCATTTACACGGAAGAGATGGATACAAAGGTGCTTAGCGCGCTAAATCTAAATGAGATGGAGGTGGTGCTGTGTGTGTCATTTACACGGAAGAGATGGATACAAATACAAGACAAAATATGATTGTAGGTGTTCAGTCATGATGCCAAAGTATAGAGAAAAGTACTCAAATTAGGATAATATAATACAATCTCAAAATATTCACTTATTTATTTATGCATACGATTATGTTTAAGATTAAAAGGCAAACATTTATTTATACAGAGAATATGCGTCTCAGAAGCGCGTGGATCTTGTAACCACACGTGCCCTTTGCCTTATAAACACGTATCTTGTAAGAAAACATCGGTTATAAGTTGCTTTATATAGTTACTAATATTTATTACTGTTTCATGACAGTCTATGAAGTATCACATTTACAATACTTCTTGTTTGATAGGCTACAAATTGTAACGTAAAGTTACGATGGATACTATAATATTATGTCTTGACTCTTGAGTACTTTTTCCTTTCTCCATTATTCCCATTGGTCGATTCCTCTATAGCCTATATTCCGATTTCCGCTCAAACGAATACAAATTTAACAAATTTTCTTTTCCCCCGAAAAACAAAAATCACGTGTTGTTTGATAGACATCAAATCAAAACATCCCCTCCGAGGTATACGCGCGTACGCCACCCAATGGGAATCCGATTCTCGCATCGATGCTTGCAGTTTCGGCGGCAATTGCGGCGTCGAGTTCAAAACTGACTTGACGAGATAACGCGGCAATTTATTGCTCAGAACATCAATCTATACAATATTATTCCACACACAGAGAGCTGGTGATAATGATTGCATTGCGCTCTTCCTTTGATGTCAACCGTGTTAGTTTTATCCTGAATCTGCTGCGCATTGGCCACACAACAAAACAAATCAAACATGGTGGATCAATCAGGCAATAAACAGTCGGTGGTAACAGTAGCAGTCCCCGTTTGTTACATCGAATGACGTCACCATTACTCGACCACAATCAACTCGATAGCGAGTGCAAACAGTGTAGGCGTACTCTCTCTCTCTCTCTCTGACTGAGATACTTCACGAGTAATACAGACACCTTTCGGTATCAACTTCGGGATAGTTCGTGATGTTTCTGGTTGTGTGAACATAGCAATTTGTTGACCGGTTCAGTATGGCTGCTATTTGTTTGGTTATCGTTTTGCTTATTGAAACTTTTAAATATTTACTTCTAGCTGAGGAGGATATTAAAATAAGTTAGACATATACTTTTTATGGATTCGCGAAACGAGCTCTATAACTTAAGCACCAAGCTTATTTTAAGTCTTGAATTTACAAAGAGCGTGCTCTAGTTTGAAATACCTGGCCAAGCCATGGGCAATCTGGGCCATAGACAACCCGCTTCGCCTGGTATAATACCTGGCCCAGCCATGGGCAATCTGGGCCATAGACAACCCGCTTCGCCTGGTATAATACCTGGCCAAGCCATGGGCAATCTGGGCCATAGACAACTCGCTTCGCCTGGTATAACACAAACAAAGCTAGCCTCGTGATACGGTTTTTCAATGCAGCTTTCCAAAAAGAAAAACCGTTTTGTTTTTTTGGAAATAATAAGGAGACTATTTGTGAAAACACAGGTTGCACAACACTATTGTTCACATGGCATACATGGTTCCTGGAGAAAATTGCAAAATTAAAAATAACAATGTGTATAAGATTAGATATCGATTTATTAAGCTTCCCGGCCGTACCTTGCTGATGTATTGTGTGCTATGGATAGGGCAGATGTAGCTAAGTGGAGATGAAGCTTCCCGTACCTTGCTGATGTATTGTGTGCTATGGATAGGGCAGATGTAGCTAAGTGGAGATGAAGCTTGCCGTACCTTGCTGATGTATTGTGTGCTATGGATAGGGCAGATGTAGCTAAGTGGAGATGAAGCTTGCCGTACCTTCCTGATGTATTGTGTGCTATGGATAGGGCAGATGTAGCTAAGTGGAGATGAAGCTTGCCGTACCTTGCTGATGTTTTGTGTGCTATGGATAGGGCAGATGTAGCTAAGTGGAGATGAAGCTTCCCGTACCTTGCTGATGTATTGTGTGCTATGGATAGGGCAGATGTAGCTAAGTGGAGATGAAGCTTGCCGTACCTTGCTGATGTATTGTGTGCTATGGATAGGGCAGATGTAGCTAAGTGGAGATGAAGCTTGCCGTACCTTCCTGATGTATTGTGTGCTATGGATAGGGCAGATGTAGCTAAGTGGAGATGAAGCTTCCCGTACCTTGCTGATGTATTGTGTGCTATGGATAGGGCAGATGTAGCTAAGTGGAGATGAAGCTTCCCGTACCTTGCTGATGTATTGTGTGCTATGGATAGGGCAGATGTAGCTAAGTGGAGATGAAGCTTGCCGTACCTTCCTGATGTATTGTGTGCTATGGATAGGGCAGATGTAGCTAAGTGGAGATGAAGCTTCCCGTACCTTGCTGATGTATTGTGTGCTATGGATAGGGCAGATGTAGCTAAGTGGAGATGAAGCTTGCCGTACCTTGCTGATGTATTGTGGATGTATTGTGTGCTATGGATAGGGCAGATGTAGCTAAGTGGAGATGAAGCTTGCCGTACCTTGCTGATGTATTGTGTGCTATGGATAGGGCAGATGTAGCTAAGTGGAGATGAAGCTTCCCGTACCTTGCTGATGTATTGTGTGCTATGGATAGGGCAGATGTAGCTAAGTGGAGATGAATACTAACACAATGCAGTTGTAGTGGCCGGAGGAGTAAAGGCGATGGTCTGTAAACCATAGTAGCTGCACTTCAGGTTCAAATCCTGGATGGATGTTATGTGGCGTTTTATTAACTTAATCTTTATCCATCGCAATCTTCGCTGATTAATTGTGATTTCACTGATTTCACGGTGATTTCTGCAGTTTCTGATTGCCTTTGCAATCATCGTGTTTGTTTGAGTTGGGTTCTATTAATTAGTTAGTCAGTGATTTCTTTCTGTTAATTGTATTTTTCTTTCATTCCTATCTTCCTTTTCATTTTCCTCCAAACTTTCCTCTATTCTATCTCCATTTTGTTAGTTTAGTTTCTTTATTCTCTTCTATCTATTCTCTCTCAATCTCTCTCTCGTACTAACTAGGAAACTATATAGTATTATTATAATGATGTGGATATAAAAGGTTTAATACAAGAACATACCTAAACAGACCCAGATCGTCAGACAGACCGAAAGAGGTTTTCGGTCTGTCAGAGGAACTATTTCTATCGATGCTTGACGCTGCTTTGACCAACACTACTTGTGTGTATATTCCGTAAAGATTTCAAACCTGTAAATCTTTCTCTTCCTTCTCTTTTCTCATCAATGTCCTCTCGTTCTATTACAGTTTTGTTTTTCTAGGATTATATTTTGTGTATATAATACGGTTGTACTTGTCCTCTTTTGTCAATCAGTTTATAATAACTGAACAGGATACACTTTAATGGATTACCAAATAACTACATAAAATAATAACAAAGGCGTGACAACAATCTCATTTTTCTGTACGAAGTAGCTTCAATCATGATTCATCACCAGCATATCGCGCAAACGTGGCCGGTAAAGAGCTAATATACTCGCTCGCCTGAATACAAACCCCCTAAACTTGTCCGTGAGTGTCTGCAAGCTGTATAACTATCAAACCCGTAACCATAAACGGGTAACTGCCAACACGCAATAAAACCCAGATATAAAATGTCCAATATGATCTGCTAATGTAGTCTCGAGATTCTCTAGATGGGCCGGCAGACGTCTCCGGGAGTCGTTAAGTACGTTTAACAACCCTTTAAGCGCCACAAGCGTCTGTCTAACGAGCCCCCGCCAAGTGTAGAGACGCAACCCGCAACGCTGCGAGGCAAGGCGGGTGGCCTATACCTCCATTAACGGCGCTCCACAGCTAAGCGACTCTTACTGGGGGATATTACGTGTAACAACCCTTTAAGCGCCCCAAGCGTCTGTCTAACGAGCCCCCGCCAAGTGTAGAGACGCAACCCGCAACGCTGCGAGGCCAGGCGGGTGGCCTATACCTCCATTGGAAGGCGCTCCACAGCTAAGCGACTCTTACTGGGGGATATTACGTGTAACAACCCTTTAAGCGCCCCAAGCGTCTGTCTAACGAGCCCCCGCCAAGTGTAGAGACGCAACCCGCAACGCTGCGAGGCCAGGCGGGTGGCCTATACCTCCATTGGAAGGCGCTCCACAGCTAAGCGACTCTTACTGGGGGATATTACGTGTAACAACCCTTTAAGCGCCCCAAGCGTCTGTCTAACGAGCCCCCGCCAAGTGTAGGGACGCAACCCGCAACGCTGCGAGGCCAGGCGGGTGGCCTATACCTCCATTGGAAGGCGCTCCACAGCTAAGCGACTCTTACTGGGGGATATTACGTGTAACAACCCTTTAAGCGCCCCAAGCGTCTGTCTAACGAGCCCCCGCCAAGTGTAGAGACGCAACCCGCAACGCTGCGAGGCCAGGCGGGTGGCCTATACCTCCATTGGACGGCGCTCCACAGCTAAGCGACTCTTACTGGGGATATTACGTGTAACAACCCTTTAAGCGCCCCAAGCGTCTGTCTAACGAGCCCCCGCCAAGTGTTGAGACGCAACCCGCAACGCTGCGAGGCCAGGCGTGTGGCCTATACCTCCATTGGACGGCGCTCCACAGCTAAGCGACTCTTACTGGGGGATATTACGTGTAACAACCCTTTAAGCGCCCCAAGCGTCTGTCTAACGAGCCCCCGCCAAGTGTAGAGACGCCACCCGCAACGCTGCGAGGCCAGGCGGGTGGCCTATACCTCCATTGGACGGCGCTCCACAGCTAAGCGACTCTTACTGGGGGATATTACGTGTAACAACCCTTTAAGCGCCCCAAGCGTCTGTCTAACGAGCCCCCGCCAAGTGTAGAGACGCCACCCGCAACGCTGCGAGGCCAGGCGGGTGGCCTATACCTCCATTGGACGGCGCTCCACAGCTAAGCGACTCTTACTGGGGGATATTACGTTTAACAACCCTTTAAGCGCCCCAAGCGTCTGTCTAACGAGCCCCCGCCAAGTGTAGAGACGCAACCCGCAACGCTGCGAGGCCAGGCGTGTGGCCTGTACCTCCATTGGACGGCGCTCCACAGCTAAGCGACTCTTACTGGGGGATATTACGTTTAACAACCCTTTAAGCGCCCCAAGCGTCTGTCTAACGAGCCCCCACCAAGTGTAGAGACGCAACCCGCAACGCTGCGAGGCCAGGCGGGTGGCCTATACCTCCATTGGACGGCGCTCCACAGCTAAGCGACTCTTACTGGGGATATTACGTGTAACAACCCTTTAAGCGCCCCAAGCGTCTGTCTAACGAGCCCCCGCCAAGTGTTGAGACGCAACCCGCAACGCTGCAAGGCCAGGCGTGTGGCCTGTACCTCCATTGGACGGCGCTCCACAGCTAAGCGACTCTTACTGGGGGATATTACGTGTAACAACCCTTTAAGCGCCCCAAGCGTCTGTCTAACGAGCCCCCGCCAAGTGTAGGGACGCAACCCGCAAAGCTGCAAGGCCAGGCGTGTGGCCTGTACCTCCATTGGACGGCGCTCCACAGCCAAGTGACTCTTAGGTCCAGTCTTACATGTCCCAACATGGACTTATAATAGTACCTGCCACCGGGTAAGTCCATGGTCCCAATAACTACGTATTCGTCGAACAGCTTGTTGTCTCCATGGCAACGACCAATCAAAACTCTAAAAATCCTCCAAATACCTTAATTGCTACAAATAACTTTCTTATTGGGAGATTGTAAAACTGGCCCTACACTGTAGGACATTATGTTTCATACGTTTTGCTCCAAGGTAAGTAGTCCTTTGCATAACGCTCGAAAAAGGCCTGGTCGGTATAAAATTTGGGTCAAAGGATGACATATATCAAATGAAAGCTTGAGACGAGTAATTTTCAAAAAACCATGATATACCGCTGGCAAATCCAGCTTTCTATGTCAAAACCAGGGTCAAAGGTCAAATTTGTAATTTTTTAAATAATTTTTTATTAAATAACGAAAAATGTTTGCAAGTTTAAAAATACTTTTTAGTAAGATATACGTATAAAGTTTATTAAAAAAAAATGTAAATACCTACTTACCTTTTTTGACCTTGATTGGGGTCAATTTCCTCAAAATGGGTAATTTCTAAAAATTTCTTCGATTTATTGGCCAATATTCATTACAACAACGTACTTACTCATAAATACGTTAAAATGAATAGTTCTTATTGTTATCACATTGTTTTCACGGTATTCATTCAAAATGGCGGTCAAAGATCAATAGGTAAGTATCGTCAAACTAGGTCTAGTTACTAAAATATTACTTGTGGGTACTCTAAAGACGCAGAATTTTAACTGCAATTACAATAACGAATAATAATATCATGTTTTAATCGTAAGAGGATGTAATTATCATATAACTTATAAACTTCTTAAGATTGTTACTGAATTTCTAATTAGTGTCCTCAGACATCAGGGTATTCTTGAATGGGTGTGCAACTGCAACAAAATACATTATTAGAAAAGAGCATGACCATGCTGAGATACGTGATATGATACTAGTATTATGTTATATCTACCTTAGCAGTCACTGTCCAAGTTGTCAGATTAATCACCTTCTGACTCACTGGAATTCTCATGCTGGCTACTGGAACTGGTACTGGTATTTGTACAGTCCTTCAGCTTACAAGCGTGGGTACACTTTTGTTGATTGGCCAAACACTCACATGTGGGCATCTTGCAAACACGGCAACAGTTACAGGCTAGGAGATCCATAACGGTCAAAGGTACTGGAGTTCCAATCATCCACTCGTTGCTCAGATCTCCTTCTGCCGTGGTTTCCCATCCATAGCCACGCGGATCAGGAACATCAGGGTTGGCGTCCAAATAACGTATCCAGACCGCTGTTTGGTGATTAGCTCGCAGCCGCAGGATTTGAAGCAGTAGGCAATCGTTTCAAGGTGGTAGCTGATTAGACTTAATATCATCACATTTACTTTTAAAAAGCTCGTAGGGCAGCTGGTTGACGCTTGACTACCAAAAATCAAACACACTTCGAAGATGTGCAAAAACTAGCGAGTTCGTTGGGATTCTAAGTATGTAATACCCTCCCTGACCTCCATGCACTGGTTGTGACAAAGGTTGGAATTCATAGTCGGCCACTTCACCTAGAGGCACCCAATGTTGCTATGGATATGTTTTCTATATGGAAAATGACATGTATGAAACTGTTACCTTGTTAACAACGGGCGCATTTATAGGTGTAGGGGACGACTATGAGTTCCAACCTGAGTGAGCTCATTCAGTGGTAAAGGGAAAAAGAGAACTTTGAATATCATGAGAAAAAAACTCGCATTTCTGTGTCAAGCTAAGCAAGATGGGTCAGGACTGGAGAGTTTCTATCGATGTCATCAAAAACACTCGAAGAGTTTGTCTGTAAGCTCTGCTCTTTGACCACGACTCTGGCATGCGTCAACCTGCTGCGCTACGAGCTTTTTAGAAGTAAGTGTGATGATATGAAGTCTAATCAGCTACCACCTTGTAACGATTGCTTACTGCTTCATATCCTGCGACTGTGAGTTATCAACCAAACACGATCTATTGATACGTTGCTTGGAAGCCAACCCTGATGTTCCTGATCTGTGTGGCTATGGATGGAAAACCACGGCAGAAGGAGATCTGAGCAACGAGTGGATGATTGGAACTCCAGTACCTTTGACCGTTATGGATCTCCTAGCCTGTAACTGTTGCCGTGTTTGCAAGATGCCGACCTATGAGTGTTTGGCCAATCAGCTGAAGTGTACCCACGCGTGTAAGCTGAAGGACTGTCCAAATATCGGTACCCAGCATGAGAATTCCAGTGAATCAGAAGGTGATTAATCTGACGACTTCAATTTTGAGTGATTTTGACATCAATTCTGATTAATTTGACGACTAGACAGTGACTGCTAGGACAGATATCATATCATACTATCATATCACGTATCTGAGCATGGTCATGTTCTTTTCTAAAAATGTATTTTGTTGCAGTTGCACACCCATTCAAGAATACCCTGATGTCTGAGGACATTGATTAGAAATTCAGTAACAATCTTAAGTAGTTTATAAGTAATATGATAATTACATTCTCTTACGATTAAAACATTATATTGTTATTCGTTATTGTAATTGCAGTTAAAATTCTGCGTCTTTAGAGTACCCACAAGTAATATTTTAGTTACTAGACCTAGTTTGACGATACTTACCTATTGACCTTTGACCGCCATTTTGAATGAATACCGTGAAAACAATGTGATAACAATAAGAACTATTAATTTTAACGTATTTATGAGTAAGTACGTTGATATAATGAATATTGGCCAATAAATCGAAGAAAATAAAAAAAATTACCCATTTTGAGGAAATTGACCTCAATTAAGATCAAAAAAGGCTAAATTGGTAATTTAATTTTTTTTAAAGAAACGTTATACATTTACCTTACTAAAAGTGTATGACTTAACTTGCAAACATTTTTAATTATTTAATTAAAGATTATTAAAAAAATTACAAATTTGACCTTTGACCCTAGTTTTGACATAGAAAGCTGGATTTGCCAGCGGTATATCATGGTTTTTTGAAAAGTACTTGTCTCAAGCTTTCTTTTGATATATGTCATCCTTTGACCCAAATTTTATACCGTCATTCTCGTTATGCAAAGGACTAAAGCGAGACAATAGGGTGGATAATATTAGCACACCGTGAAAATAACAAAAATGTATACTAAGCCAAAAGATAATAATATATCGCATACACGTGTTTCCAAAACAAATCGTGTCAGGGGGTGGTTAGCCACCAATGTTTTGAGCATAGAATTGTCTAACATCGGCTTGCCAGGCCTGACACGTGTCTTCTCTTTTTAGTTCTTCTTCTTCTTATTTCCTGCTTCCTCCAACTAATTTACTCATTTCCCTCGATATTCCCCCAGTTCTCTTGATTCGATGTCTTCCCACAGTTATCTTCTTTCTTTTGAATCATTTTTCATTTAGTCCACCCAATTTCTCTTTATAGTCTACTGCTCACGTTTCCTCTTTCAAATACCAAGAAGTCATTCTAAGGCAATATATAAAAACAACTGCATACATGGAGTGTTACAACGTGTAGAAGCACGACTATAATATACCAAAAACGAAGAAAGAGGTTAGAAACATTCGAAGTTGGTATTAATTAGTGTTTTGCGACGTACTCGACACAGGTCATGATAAACAACAATGTTTCTAAAAACATCACCTACCCTATACTGATTTACATCGACGTTTTGAGTTAGGTACTTACTATGTCCATCACGAATATTATCAGTTCCCACCCTTGTTACTCACTCTACACTATACAGTACACTGTTCCTGTTACAACCTACAAGCAAACAAGCAAACAGGAGTATACAATGTAGCCACGTCGCGCTAATGCACTTTTAACTAAACTAAAACAAGGAGCATTGTAATTAAATTCTTGAAAACAAATAGGTTTTACAATACGAATACAGAACACTTGAGAATGATACTGTAAATGTAAACACAGTCTAGTCTACACTTGAAAAGCAGGAGAATTTAATAAGTTATTAAATGAAAATAGTGTTCGCGCTTGTTTCAATTCAACGGGCTTATAAAATGAATGAAACAATGAAATATACCGGTGCACTCGAGATTAATCGGCAATGTTCCATATAAATAAGACGATTCAGTATATATAACATGAAATACAATCACAAAACAGCGACAAAAGACATTTAAAATATAACCTTTTTGACTAAAAGTACTTGATATGTATAGCGTATTTTTTACCAGGCACTACTTGCAAACAGTAGACAAAAAAAAAATCTTCTTAAAATCAAATACATTCATGAAGTTTCAAAACAGATGCATATCAAGTAATGTATAAGCATTGAAATTGAGGGTACCTAGGTCGGTTCCATGTTGGTAGAAATGCAGACGAGGAAAAATGTTAAAATGTAAGCGGTTTTCTCCAATGCCAATAAGTCTACCTCCCCACAATAAATTAAATGTACAGGTTCACGTGTTGTTTAACGACGCAATTAGCTTCTAAGGTTGTGTAGCAATAGCCCTTGTAGTCGCCTCTTACGACAGGCAGTGGCCCGTTCAATCACATTTCCAATTACACGCACCAATTCCTACTTCCATATCGCTTTTATTGCAGAGCCGTAAGGATTTGGAACTTCTCCATCAATATGAAAATACAAATTCAGACACATTCAAAATTTTAAAGTGTAATTCGCTCTAGTTCTTTGTAAATTTTACTTTATTTTATTTACATAATGTTTTGTGAACTTGTTCTATATTTTGTAATATTTTGTTAAGGATGTTAGACACTATCATGTGTTTAGGTTAAGAGCATCATAATTATCTTTTCCATCATCCTCCCAGCTTCCACAACTTGGAAAAGAAATAATAAATAAAAAAACCCACGCACAACCTTCAAAGTTACGTCGATTTAATGACCGAACCATCGCAGCATTTCTCCCGAACACTTTCGGTGTTATAAAGTGACAAGTTGCACCCAACCAACCAACCAACCAACCAACCACCCAACCAACCAACTTTTCATTGGTTTACAACTCCGGAAAGTTATGTGGATTTAATGGCCGGCTAGGTTTTAAACTCCCGCGCGACTTTTTACAGTAAAGTTCGTTGTGAAACAAAACGAACGAACAATAAAGTGTAAAGTTCGTATTGCGCTAATTTGTGCTTCGTGTTCTGATAGTAACGCTCAACTAGGAAGGGACATTACTGTCACGTGTTACAGAGAGTACGCGACAAATGATCGTCACCCCTAAACTTAATTAGATGTAATTAAATGTAAACGCGGTGCAGGAGGGTTATACATTGCAATGTCGTAGAGTAGAGAAGTTTGTTATGCGAAGACTGTACGATGCTCTGCAGGAAATATCGACTTGACTTGAGGAATCTCGCACTTGGTTACAGAATGTCACTGAATAAATAAATATATACATTTGTATTTATATTGTCTATACAGACTCGGTTACAAGAACTGATTGAATGGTTGAATTGAATTGAATTGAATTGAATTGAATTGAATTGAATTGAATTGAATGATTTATTGGACATACTGTCTCGTGATTGTGTCGGCATATTGTGGTTACATTCCTACTTAGGATGTTTACATTTCAATTCCCGTTTCGAGCTGTAGGGTTATATAACAATTTTCTTAAATCAATCAGTATGATACTGGAATATGTGTAAACGGTGAAGTCGTCATAGCAACAAAGTACATAACAAGTATTATCTTAATTTTAATACATTGAAATAAATGAACGCCAATGAAAAGAGACAGCATTCATTCTACAGGCAGCAAAATTAACTAGTTAGACAAAAAGATGTTTAGCTATGAATAAGTCGAATTAATATTTGAATTGTTGTAGCTTCTATCGCAAGGTGAATAAGTGTCCAAAATGAATACAAACTTACAATATAATATAATCGAAACAAGGCACAAAACGATAATCGATATATCTACCTTCCAGTACTAAAGTGCTTGGTTTTGATCTATTCCTATGCGATTGTTCTCCGCAGTCCAACTCAAGAAGCTCAACACAGAGAATGCAGTGAGTAAAACCTCCCCTTACAGCAAGTCTACTGTTTTTGACAAAACCTTATCTCATTCCACTACAACTACGCACGTCATGCGAAGCAACTTTACAAGTATCTCTTCTTCGAACTGTCTCGCATTACCTTATCTGTTCCAGCTTATACGTCTTCCATATTGATCCATCATAAAATGATATTGCCTTTACAAGTGCTAGTATCCTTTTGGGTAGTTGTCTCAAAGGTCTACGTTCAATGGTCTGCCCAGTCAGAATTTTCTTAGAAAACGAATCATATTTTCATTCCAGCTTTGCTTTTTATAAATAAAAAAATACTTTAAACGATATGTATCTTGCAATCTCTTCATGAGAGCCTCGTACCTGCACTCAGGTTAACAACTTGGCAGAAGTAACACATAAATATTATGTAAAACGTTAGATGTGATGGAGAAAATGTAAGATAATGAAAATTAAACATCCCAATTAGTCTATATTCTGTGGCTGAAAAACCGCATTTACTGAAATCCCTACCCCTTTACTGAAATCCCTACCCCCCTACCCCTATATGCATAATACAAAACCCTCTAATTTAAAAAAAAAAATGCAATCAAGACAAATTCAAGATTATTCTTCATAACATTAAAAAAAAGGTTATTCTTTATTTCTTTAAAGTTATCAATTTTTATACTTCTTGTTTACAAATAGAATATATTCCATCATATCGTCTCATCATTATGCATTAGAGCAGATAGCTGATTCTTCTCAATTATTTTCGATTCTAAAATTGGATGCTTACAATAAACTGGCCTTAAGTTTGCCATTTAATCTGCTCTTCCAATTCAATTTCATTCAGTATACTGGATATGGATAGTGGTAGAGTTCGGGTGGGGGAAGGGGGATGAATTAATAAGTTATAGGAAAGTTAAGCCGAACAGAGCAAAGTCAGCAACGCCGTTTTGTGCAGCGCTCGGCAATTCCCCATCGTTTTTATTATCGTTATAGATAGAAGAATGTTGAAGACGTTAGGAAAATATATCTTGTGAGGGCAAGTCTGGCGTTTGATCTGGTTACATGAGTGAGTTGTATTTCGTTCAAGGCCACGTCAAACGCTCCATACTCGTCCATAATGTATCAGCCGCGGCTAGCGTATACGTCAGCCGTCGTTCAAGGCCACGTCAAACGCTCCATACTCGTCCATAATGTATCAGCCGCGGCTAGCGTATACGTCAGCCGTCGTTCAAGGCCACGTCAAACGCTCCATACTCGTCCATAATGTATCAGCCGCGGCTAGCGTATACGTCAGCCGTCCTTCAAGGCCACGTCAAACGCTCCATACTCGTCCATAATGTATCAGCCGCGGCTAGCGTATACGTCAGCCGTCCTTCAAGGCCACGTCAAACGCTCCATACTCGTCCATAATGTATCAGCCGCGGCTAGCGTATACGTCAGCCGTCCTTCAAGGCCACGTCAAACGCTCCATACTCGTCCATAATGTATCAGCCGCGGCTAGCGTATACGTCAGCCGTCCTTCAAGGCCACGTCAAACGCTCCATACTCGTCCATAATGTATCAGCCGCGGCTAGCGTATACGTCAGCCGTCCTTCAAGGCCACGTCAAACGCTCCATACGCGTCCATAATGTATCAGCCGCGGCTAGCGTATACGTCAGCCGTCCTTCAAGGCCACGTCAAACGCTCCATACTCGTCCATAATGTATCAGCCGCGGCTAGCGTATACGTCAGCCGTCCTTCAAGGCCACGTCAAACGCTCCATACTCGTCCATAATGTATCAGCCGCGGCTAGCGTATACGTCAGCCGTCCTTCAAGGCCACGTCAAACGCTCCATACTCGTCCATAATGTATCAGCCGCGGCTAGCGTATACGTCAGCCGTCCTTCAAGGCCACGTCAAACGCTCCATACTCGTCCATAATGTATCAGCCGCGGCTAGCGTATATGTCAGCCGTCCTTCAAGGCCACGTCAAACGCTCCATACTCGTCCATAATGTATCAGCCGCGGCTAGCGTATACGTCAGCCGTCCTTCAAGGCCACGTCAAACGCTCCATACTCGTCCATAATGTATCAGCCGCGGCTAGCGTATACGTCAGCCGTCGTTCAAGGCCACGTCAAACGCTCCATACTCGTCCATAATGTATCAGCCGCGGCTAGCGTATACGTCAGCCGTCGTTCAAGGCCACGTCAAACGCTCCATACTCGTCCATAATGTATCAGCCGCGGCTAGCGTATACGTCAGCCGTCGTTCAAGGCCACGTCAAACGCTCCATACTCGTCCATAATGTATCAGCCGCGGCTAGCGTATACGTCAGCCGTCGTTCAAGGCCACGTCAAACGCTCCATACTCGTCCATAATGTATCAGCCGCGGCTAGCGTATACGTCAGCCGTCGTTCAAGGCCACGTCAAACGCTCCATACTCGTCCATAATGTATCAGCCGCGGCTAGCGTATACGTCAGCCGTCCTTCAAGGCCACGTCAAACGCTCCATACTCGTCCATAATGTATCAGCCGCGGCTAGCGTATACGTCAGCCGTCGTTCAAGGCCACGTCAAACGCTCCATACTCGTCCATAATGTATCAGCCGCGGCTAGCGTATACGTCAGCCGTCCTTCAAGGCCACGTCAAACGCTCCATACTCGTCCATAATGTATCAGCCGCGGCTAGCGTATACGTCAGCCGTCCTTCAAGGCCACGTCAAACGCTCCATACTCGTCCATAATGTATCAGCCGCGGCTAGCGTATACGTCAGCCGTCCTTCAAGGCCACGTCAAACGCTCCATACTCGTCCATAATGTATCAGCCGCGGCTAGCGTATACGTCAGCCGTCGTTCAAGGCCACGTCAAACGCTCCATACTCGTCCATAATGTATCAGCCGCGGCTAGCGTATACGTCAGCCGTCGTTCAAGGCCACGTCAAACGCTCCATACTCGTCCATAATGTATCAGCCGCGGCTAGCGTATACGTCAGCCGTCCTTCAAGGCCACGTCAAACGCTCCATACTCGTCCATAATGTATCAGCCGCGGCTAGCGTATACGTCAGCCGTCCTTCAAGGCCACGTCAAACGCTCCATACTCGTCCATAATGTATCAGCCGCGGCTAGCGTATACGTCAGCCGTCCTTCAAGGCCACGTCAAACGCTCCATACTCGTCCATAATGTATCAGCCGCGGCTAGCGTATACGTCAGCCGTCCTTCAAGGCCACGTCAAACGCTCCATACTCGTCCATAATGTATCAGCCGCGGCTAGCGTATACGTCAGCCGTCCTTCAAGGCCACGTCAAACGCTCCATACTCGTCCATAATGTATCAGCCGCGGCTAGCGTATACGTCAGCCGTCGTTCAAGGCCACGTCAAACGCTCCATACTCGTCCATAATGTATCAGCCGCGGCTAGCGTATACGTCAGCCGTCCTTCAAGGCCACGTCAAACGCTCCATACTCGTCCATAATGTATCAGCCGCGGCTAGCGTATACGTCAGCCGTCGTTCAAGGCCACGTCAAACGCTCCATACTCGTCCATAATGTATCAGCCGCGGCTAGCGTATACGTCAGCCGTCGTTCAAGGCCACGTCAAACGCTCCATACTCGTCCATAATGTATCAGCTGCGGCTAGCGTATACGTCAGCCGTCCTTCAAGGCCACGTCAAACGCTCCATACTCGTCCATAATGTATCAGCCGCGGCTAGCGTATACGTCAGCCGTCGTTCAAGGCCACGTCAAACGCTCCATACTCGTCCATAATGTATCAGCCGCGGCTAGCGTATACGTCAGCCGTCGTTCAAGGCCACGTCAAACGCTCCATACTCGTCCATAATGTATCAGCCGCGGCTAGCGTATACGTCAGCCGTCCTTCAAGGCCACGTCAAACGCTCCATACTCGTCCATAATGTATCAGCCGCGGCTAGCGTATACGTCAGCCGTCCTTCAAGGCCACGTCAAACGCTCCATACTCGTCCATAATGTATCAGCCGCGGCTAGCGTATACGTCAGCCGTCGTTCAAGGCCACGTCAAACGCTCCATACTCGTCCATAATGTATCAGCCGCGGCTAGCGTATACGTCAGCCGTCCTTCAAGGCCACGTCAAACGCTCCATACTCGTCCATAATGTATCAGCCGCGGCTAGCGTATACGTCAGCCGTCGTTCAAGGCCACGTCAAACGCTCCATACTCGTCCATAATGTATCAGCCGCGGCTAGCGTATACGTCAGCCGTCCTTCAAGGCCACGTCAAACGCTCCATACTCGTCCATAATGTATCAGCCGCGGCTAGCGTATACGTCAGCCGTCGTTCAAGGCCACGTCAAACGCTCCATACTCGTCCATAATGTATCAGCCGCGGCTAGCGTATACGTCAGCCGTCCTTCAAGGCCACGTCAAACGCTCCATACTCGTCCATAATGTATCAGCCGCGGCTAGCGTATACGTCAGCCGTCGTTCAAGGCCACGTCAAACGCTCCATACTCGTCCATAATGTATCAGCCGCGGCTAGCGTATACGTCAGCCGTCGTTCAAGGCCACGTCAAACGCTCCATACTCGTCCATAATGTATCAGCCGCGGCTAGCGTATACGTCAGCCGTCGTTCAAGGCCACGTCAAACGCTCCATACTCGTCCATAATGTATCAGCCGCGGCTAGCGTATACGTCAGCCGTCCTTCAAGGCCACGTCAAACGCTCCATACTCGTCCATAATGTATCAGCCGCGGCTAGCGTATACGTCAGCCGTCCTTCAAGGCCACGTCAAACGCTCCATACTCGTCCATAATGTATCAGCCGCGGCTAGCGTATACGTCAGCCGTCCTTCAAGGCCACGTCAAACGCTCCATACTCGTCCATAATGTATCAGCCGCGGCTAGCGTATACGTCAGCCGTCGTTCAAGGCCACGTCAAACGCTCCATACTCGTCCATAATGTATCAGCCGCGGCTAGCGTATACGTCAGCCGTCGTTCAAGGCCACGTCAAACGCTCCATACTCGTCCATAATGTATCAGCCGCGGCTAGCGTATACGTCAGCCGTCGTTCAAGGCCACGTCAAACGCTCCATACTCGTCCATAATGTATCAGCCGCGGCTAGCGTATACGTCAGCCGTCGTTCAAGGCCACGTCAAACGCTCCATACTCGTCCATAATGTATCAGCCGCGGCTAGCGTATACGTCAGCCGTCCTTCAAGGCCACGTCAAACGCTCCATACTCGTCCATAATGTATCAGCCGCGGCTAGCGTATACGTCAGCCGTCCTTCAAGGCCACGTCAAACGCTCCATACTCGTCCATAATGTATCAGCCGCGGCTAGCGTATACGTCAGCCGTCGTTCAAGGCCACGTCAAACGCTCCATACTCGTCCATAATGTATCAGCCGCGGCTAGCGTATACGTCAGCCGTCGTTCAAGGCCACGTCAAACGCTCCATACTCGTCCATAATGTATCAGCCGCGGCTAGCGTATACGTCAGCCGTCGTTCAAGGCCACGTCAAACGCTCCATACTCGTCCATAATGTATCAGCCGCGGCTAGCGTATACGTCAGCCGTCCTTCAAGGCCACGTCAAACGCTCCATACTCGTCCATAATGTATCAGCCGCGGCTAGCGTATACGTCAGCCGTCCTTCAAGGCCACGTCAAACGCTCCATACTCGTCCATAATGTATCAGCCGCGGCTAGCGTATACGTCAGCCGTCCTTCAAGGCCACGTCAAACGCTCCATACTCGTCCATAATGTATCAGCCGCGGCTAGCGTATACGTCAGCCGTCGTTCAAGGCCACGTCAAACGCTCCATACTCGTCCATAATGTATCAGCCGCGGCTAGCGTATACGTCAGCCGTCGTTCAAGGCCACGTCAAACGCTCCATACTCGTCCATAATGTATCAGCCGCGGCTAGCGTATACGTCAGCCGTCGTTCAAGGCCACGTCAAACGCTCCATACTCGTCCATAATGTATCAGCCGCGGCTAGCGTATACGTCAGCCGTCGTTCAAGGCCACGTCAAACGCTCCATACTCGTCCATAATGTATCAGCCGCGGCTAGCGTATACGTCAGCCGTCCTTCAAGGCCACGTCAAACGCTCCATACTCGTCCATAATGTATCAGCCGCGGCTAGCGTATACGTCAGCCGTCCTTCAAGGCCACGTCAAACGCTCCATACTCGTCCATAATGTATCAGCCGCGGCTAGCGTATACGTCAGCCGTCGTTCAAGGCCACGTCAAACGCTCCATACTCGTCCATAATGTATCAGCCGCGGCTAGCGTATACGTCAGCCGTCGTTCAAGGCCACGTCAAACGCTCCATACTCGTCCATAATGTATCAGCCGCGGCTAGCGTATACGTCAGCCGTCCTTCAAGGCCACGTCAAACGCTCCATACTCGTCCATAATGTATCAGCCGCGGCTAGCGTATACGTCAGCCGTCGTTCAAGGCCACGTCAAACGCTCCATACTCGTCCATAATGTATCAGCCGCGGCTAGCGTATACGTCAGCCGTCGTTCAAGGCCACGTCAAACGCTCCATACTCGTCCATAATGTATCAGCCGCGGCTAGCGTATACGTCAGCCGTCCTTCAAGGCCACGTCAAACGCTCCATACTCGTCCATAATGTATCAGCCGCGGCTAGCGTATACGTCAGCCGTCGTTCAAGGCCACGTCAAACGCTCCATACTCGTCCATAATGTATCAGCCGCGGCTAGCGTATACGTCAGCCGTCCTTCAAGGCCACGTCAAACGCTCCATACTCGTCCATAATGTATCAGCCGCGGCTAGCGTATACGTCAGCCGTCCTTCAAGGCCACGTCAAACGCTCCATACTCGTCCATAATGTATCAGCCGCGGCTAGCGTATACGTCAGCCGTCGTTCAAGGCCACGTCAAACGCTCCATACTCGTCCATAATGTATCAGCCGCGGCTAGCGTATACGTCAGCCGTCGTTCAAGGCCACGTCAAACGCTCCATACTCGTCCATAATGTATCAGCCGCGGCTAGCGTATACGTCAGCCGTCGTTCAAGGCCACGTCAAACGCTCCATACTCGTCCATAATGTATCAGCCGCGGCTAGCGTATACGTCAGCCGTCGTTCAAGGCCACGTCAAACGCTCCATACTCGTCCATAATGTATCAGCCGCGGCTAGCGTATACGTCAGCCGTCCTTCAAGGCCACGTCAAACGCTCCATACTCGTCCATAATGTATCAGCCGCGGCTAGCGTATACGTCAGCCGTCGTTCAAGGCCACGTCAAACGCTCCATACTCGTCCATAATGTATCAGCCGCGGCTAGCGTATACGTCAGCCGTCCTTCAAGGCCACGTCAAACGCTCCATACTCGTCCATAATGTATCAGCCGCGGCTAGCGTATACGTCAGCCGTCGTTCAAGGCCACGTCAAACGCTCCATACTCGTCCATAATGTATCAGCCGCGGCTAGCGTATACGTCAGCCGTCCTTCAAGGCCACGTCAAACGCTCCATACTCGTCCATAATGTATCAGCCGCGGCTAGCGTATACGTCAGCCGTCGTTCAAGGCCACGTCAAACGCTCCATACTCGTCCATAATGTATCAGCCGCGGCTAGCGTATACGTCAGCCGTCGTTCAAGGCCACGTCAAACGCTCCATACTCGTCCATAATGTATCAGCCGCGGCTAGCGTATACGTCAGCCGTCCTTCAAGGCCACGTCAAACGCTCCATACTCGTCCATAATGTATCAGCCGCGGCTAGCGTATACGTCAGCCGTCCTTCAAGGCCACGTCAAACGCTCCATACTCGTCCATAATGTATCAGCCGCGGCTAGCGTATACGTCAGCCGTCGTTCAAGGCCACGTCAAACGCTCCATACTCGTCCATAATGTATCAGCCGCGGCTAGCGTATACGTCAGCCGTCGTTCAAGGCCACGTCAAACGCTCCATACTCGTCCATAATGTATCAGCCGCGGCTAGCGTATACGTCAGCCGTCGT
This sequence comes from Isoperla grammatica, assembly GCA_945910005.1. NCBI lineage: Eukaryota > Metazoa > Arthropoda > Insecta > Plecoptera > Perlodidae > Isoperla > Isoperla grammatica. The sequence goes on along the minus strand of OX246743.1, from coordinate 16,464,485 downwards.
TCAAGGCCACGTCAAACGCTCCATACTCGTCCATAATGTATCAGCCGCGGCTAGCGTATACGTCAGCCGTCCTTCAAGGCCACGTCAAACGCTCCATACTCGTCCATAATGTATCAGCCGCGGCTAGCGTATACGTCAGCCGTCCTTCAAGGCCACGTCAAACGCTCCATACTCGTCCATAATGTATCAGCCGCGGCTAGCGTATACGTCAGCCGTCCTTCAAGGCCACGTCAAACGCTCCATACTCGTCCATAATGTATCAGCCGCGGCTAGCGTATACGTCAGCCGTCGTTCAAGGCCACGTCAAACGCTCCATACTCGTCCATAATGTATCAGCCGCGGCTAGCGTATACGTCAGCCGTCGTTCAAGGCCACGTCAAACGCTCCATACTCGTCCATAATGTATCAGCCGCGGCTAGCGTATACGTCAGCCGTCGTTCAAGGCCACGTCAAACGCTCCATACTCGCCCATAATGTATCAGCCGCGGCTAGCGTATACGTCAGCCGTCGTTCAAGGCCACGTCAAACGCTCCATACTCGTCCATAATGTATCAGCCGCGGCTAGCGTATACGTCAGCCGTCGTTCAAGGCCACGTCAAACGCTCCATACTCGTCCATAATGTATCAGCTGCGGCTAGCGTATACGTCAGCCGTCGTTCAAGGCCACGTCAAACGCTCCATACGCGTCCATAATGTATCAGCCGCGGCTAGCGTATACGTCAGCCGTCGTTCAAGGCCACGTCAAACGCTCCATACTCGTCCATAATGTATCAGCCGCGGCTAGCGTATACGTCAGCCGTCGTTCAAGGCCACGTCAAACGCTCCATACTCGTCCATAATGTATCAGCCGCGGCTAGCGTATACGTCAGCCGTCGTTCAAGGCCACGTCAAACGCTCCATACTCGTCCATAATGTATCAGCCGCGGCTAGCGTATACGTCAGCCGTCCTTCAAGGCCACGTCAAACGCTCCATACTCGTCCATAATGTATCAGCCGCGGCTAGCGTATACGTCAGCCGTCGTTCAAGGCCACGTCAAACGCTCCATACTCGTCCATAATGTATCAGCCGCGGCTAGCGTATACGTCAGCCGTCGTTCAAGGCCACGTCAAACGCTCCATACTCGTCCATAATGTATCAGCCGCGGCTAGCGTATACGTCAGCCGTCCTTCAAGGCCACGTCAAACGCTCCATACGCGTCCATAATGTATCAGCCGCGGCTAGCGTATACGTCAGCCGTCGTTCAAGGCCACGTCAAACGCTCCATACTCGTCCATAATGTATCAGCCGCGGCTAGCGTATACGTCAGCCGTCGTTCAAGGCCACGTCAAACGCTCCATACTCGTCCATAATGTATCAGCCGCGGCTAGCGTATACGTCAGCCGTCCTTCAAGGCCACGTCAAACGCTCCATACTCGTCCATAATGTATCAGCCGCGGCTAGCGTATACGTCAGCCGTCGTACAAGGCCACGTCAAACGCTCCATACTCGTCCATAATGTATCAGCCGCGGCTAGCGTATACGTCAGCCGTCGTTCAAGGCCACGTCAAACGCTCCATACTCGTCCATAATGTATCAGCCGCGGCTAGCGTATACGTCAGCCGTCCTTCAAGGCCACGTCAAACGCTCCATACTCGTCCATAATGTATCAGCCGCGGCTAGCGTATACGTCAGCCGTCCTTCAAGGCCACGTCAAACGCTCCATACTCGTCCATAATGTATCAGCCGCGGCTAGCGTATACGTCAGCCGTCCTTCAAGGCCACGTCAAACGCTCCATACTCGTCCATAATGTATCAGCCGCGGCTAGCGTATACGTCAGCCGTCCTTCAAGGCCACGTCAAACGCTCCATACTCGTCCATAATGTATCAGCCGCGGCTAGCGTATACGTCAGCCGTCGTTCAAGGCCACGTCAAACGCTCCATACTCGTCCATAATGTATCAGCCGCGGCTAGCGTATACGTCAGCCGTCGTTCAAGGCCACGTCAAACGCTCCATACTCGTCCATAATGTATCAGCCGCGGCTAGCGTATACGTCAGCCGTCCTTCAAGGCCACGTCAAACGCTCCATACGCGTCCATAATGTATCAGCCGCGGCTAGCGTATACGTCAGCCGTCCTTCAAGGCCACGTCAAACGCTCCATACTCGTCCATAATGTATCAGCCGCGGCTAGCGTATACGTCAGCCGTCCTTCAAGGCCACGTCAAACGCTCCATACGCGTCCATAATGTATCAGCCGCGGCTAGCGTATACGTCAGCCGTCCTTCAAGGCCACGTCAAACGCTCCATACTCGTCCATAATGTATCAGCCGCGGCTAGCGTATACGTCAGCCGTCGTTCAAGGCCACGTCAAACGCTCCATACTCGTCCATAATGTATCAGCCGCGGCTAGCGTATACGTCAGCCGTCCTTCAAGGCCACGTCAAACGCTCCATACGCGTCCATAATGTATCAGCCGCGGCTAGCGTATACGTCAGCCGTCGTTCAAGGCCACGTCAAACGCTCCATACTCGTCCATAATGTATCAGCCGCGGCTAGCGTATACGTCAGCCGTCGTTCAAGGCCACGTCAAACGCTCCATACTCGTCCATAATGTATCAGCCGCGGCTAGCGTATACGTCAGCCGTCGTTCAAGGCCACGTCAAACGCTCCATACTCGTCCATAATGTATCAGCCGCGGCTAGCGTATACGTCAGCCGTCCTTCAAGGCCACGTCAAACGCTCCATACTCGTCCATAATGTATCAGCCGCGGCTAGCGTATACGTCAGCCGTCCTTCAAGGCCACGTCAAACGCTCCATACTCGTCCATAATGTATCAGCCGCGGCTAGCGTATACGTCAGCCGTCCTTCAAGGCCACGTCAAACGCTCCATACTCGTCCATAATGTATCAGCCGCGGCTAGCGTATACGTCAGCCGTCGTTCAAGGCCACGTCAAACGCTCCATACTCGTCCATAATGTATCAGCCGCGGCTAGCGTATACGTCAGCCGTCCTTCAAGGCCACGTCAAACGCTCCATACTCGTCCATAATGTATCAGCCGCGGCTAGCGTATACGTCAGCCGTCGTTCAAGGCCACGTCAAACGCTCCATACTCGTCCATAATGTATCAGCCGCGGCTAGCGTATACGTCAGCCGTCCTTCAAGGCCACGTCAAACGCTCCATACTCGTCCATAATGTATCAGCCGCGGCTAGCGTATACGTCAGCCGTCGTTCAAGGCCACGTCAAACGCTCCATACTCGTCCATAATGTATCAGCCGCGGCTAGCGTATACGTCAGCCGTCGTTCAAGGCCACGTCAAACGCTCCATACTCGTCCATAATGTATCAGCCGCGGCTAGCGTATACGTCAGCCGTCCTTCAAGGCCACGTCAAACGCTCCATACGCGTCCATAATGTATCAGCCGCGGCTAGCGTATACGTCAGCCGTCCTTCAAGGCCACGTCAAACGCTCCATACTCGTCCATAATGTATCAGCCGCGGCTAGCGTATACGTCAGCCGTCGTTCAAGGCCACGTCAAACGCTCCATACTCGTCCATAATGTATCAGCCGCGGCTAGCGTATACGTCAGCCGTCGTTCAAGGCCACGTCAAACGCTCCATACTCGTCCATAATGTATCAGCCGCGGCTAGCGTATACGTCAGCCGTCCTTCAAGGCCACGTCAAACGCTCCATACTCGTCCATAATGTCAGCCGTCGTTCAAGGCCACGTCAAACGCTCCATACTCGTCCATAATGTATCAGCCGCGGCTAGCGTATACGTCAGCCGTCCTTCAAGGCCACGTCAAACGCTCCATACGCGTCCATAATGTATCAGCCGCGGCTAGCGTATACGTCAGCCGTCCTTCAAGGCCACGTCAAACGCTCCATACTCGTCCATAATGTATCAGCCGCGGCTAGCGTATACGTCAGCCGTCGTTCAAGGCCACGTCAAACGCTCCATACTCGTCCATAATGTATCAGCCGCGGCTAGCGTATACGTCAGCCGTCGTTCAAGGCCACGTCAAACGCTCCATACTCGTCCATAATGTATCAGCCGCGGCTAGCGTATACGTCAGCCGTCCTTCAAGGCCACGTCAAACGCTCCATACGCGTCCATAATGTATCAGCCGCGGCTAGCGTATACGTCAGCCGTCCTTCAAGGCCACGTCAAACGCTCCATACTCGTCCATAATGTATCAGCCGCGGCTAGCGTATACGTCAGCCGTCCTTCAAGGCCACGTCAAACGCTCCATACTCGTCCATAATGTATCAGCCGCGGCTAGCGTATACGTCAGCCGTCGTTCAAGGCCACGTCAAACGCTCCATACTCGTCCATAATGTATCAGCCGCGGCTAGCGTATACGTCAGCCGTCGTTCAAGGCCACGTCAAACGCTCCATACTCGTCCATAATGTATCAGCCGCGGCTAGCGTATACGTCAGCCGTCGTTCAAGGCCACGTCAAACGCTCCATACTCGTCCATAATGTATCAGCCGCGGCTAGCGTATACGTCAGCCGTCGTTCAAGGCCACGTCAAACGCTCCATACTCGTCCATAATGTATCAGCCGCGGCTAGCGTATACGTCAGCCGTCGTTCAAGGCCACGTCAAACGCTCCATACTCGTCCATAATGTATCAGCCGCGGCTAGCGTATACGTCAGCCGTCCTTCAAGGCCACGTCAAACGCTCCATACGCGTCCATAATGTATCAGCCGCGGCTAGCGTATACGTCAGCCGTCCTTCAAGGCCACGTCAAACGCTCCATACTCGTCCATAATGTATCAGCCGCGGCTAGCGTATACGTCAGCCGTCCTTCAAGGCCACGTCAAACGCTCCATACTCGTCCATAATGTATCAGCCGCGGCTAGCGTATACGTCAGCCGTCGTTCAAGGCCACGTCAAACGCTCCATACTCGTCCATAATGTATCAGCCGCGGCTAGCGTATACGTCAGCCGTCCTTCAAGGCCACGTCAAACGCTCCATACTCGTCCATAATGTATCAGCCGCGGCTAGCGTATACGTCAGCCGTCCTTCAAGGCCACGTCAAACGCTCCATACGCGTCCATAATGTATCAGCCGCGGCTAGCGTATACGTCAGCCGTCCTTCAAGGCCACGTCAAACGCTCCATACGCGTCCATAATGTATCAGCCGCGGCTAGCGTATACGTCAGCCGTCCTTCAAGGCCACGTCAAACGCTCCATACTCGTCCATAATGTATCAGCCGCGGCTAGCGTATACGTCAGCCGTCCTTCAAGGCCACGTCAAACGCTCCATACGCGTCCATAATGTATCAGCCGCGGCTAGCGTATACGTCAGCCGTCCTTCAAGGCCACGTCAAACGCTCCATACTCGTCCATAATGTATCAGCCGCGGCTAGCGTATACGTCAGCCGTCCTTCAAGGCCACGTCAAACGCTCCATACTCGTCCATAATGTATCAGCCGCGGCTAGCGTATACGTCAGCCGTCCTTCAAGGCCACGTCAAACGCTCCATACTCGTCCATAATGTATCAGCCGCGGCTAGCGTATACGTCAGCCGTCCTTCAAGGCCACGTCAAACGCTCCATACTCGTCCATAATGTATCAGCCGCGGCTAGCGTATACGTCAGCCGTCGTTCAAGGCCACGTCAAACGCTCCATACTCGTCCATAATGTATCAGCCGCGGCTAGCGTATACGTCAGCCGTCCTTCAAGGCCACGTCAAACGCTCCATACTCGTCCATAATGTATCAGCCGCGGCTAGCGTATACGTCAGCCGTCCTTCAAGGCCACGTCAAACGCTCCATACGCGTCCATAATGTATCAGCCGCGGCTAGCGTATACGTCAGCCGTCCTTCAAGGCCACGTCAAACGCTCCATACGCGTCCATAATGTATCAGCCGCGGCTAGCGTATACGTCAGCCGTCCTTCAAGGCCACGTCAAACGCTCCATACTCGTCCATAATGTATCAGCCGCGGCTAGCGTATACGTCAGCCGTCCTTCAAGGCCACGTCAAACGCTCCATACGCGTCCATAATGTATCAGCCGCGGCTAGCGTATACGTCAGCCGTCCTTCAAGGCCACGTCAAACGCTCCATACTCGTCCATAATGTATCAGCCGCGGCTAGCGTATACGTCAGCCGTCCTTCAAGGCCACGTCAAACGCTCCATACTCGTCCATAATGTATCAGCCGCGGCTAGCGTATACGTCAGCCGTCCTTCAAGGCCACGTCAAACGCTCCATACTCGTCCATAATGTATCAGCCGCGGCTAGCGTATACGTCAGCCGTCCTTCAAGGCCACGTCAAACGCTCCATACTCGTCCATAATGTATCAGCCGCGGCTAGCGTATACGTCAGCCGTCGTTCAAGGCCACGTCAAACGCTCCATACTCGTCCATAATGTATCAGCCGCGGCTAGCGTATACGTCAGCCGTCGTTCAAGGCCACGTCAAACGCTCCATACTCGTCCATAATGTATCAGCCGCGGCTAGCGTATACGTCAGCCGTCGTTCAAGGCCACGTCAAACGCTCCATACTCGTCCATAATGTATCAGCCGCGGCTAGCGTATACGTCAGCCGTCCTTCAAGGCCACGTCAAACGCTCCATACTCGTCCATAATGTATCAGCCGCGGCTAGCGTATACGTCAGCCGTCCTTCAAGGCCACGTCAAACGCTCCATACTCGTCCATAATGTATCAGCCGCGGCTAGCGTATACGTCAGCCGTCGTTCAAGGCCACGTCAAACGCTCCATACTCGTCCATAATGTATCAGCCGCGGCTAGCGTATACGTCAGCCGTCGTTCAAGGCCACGTCAAACGCTCCATACTCGTCCATAATGTATCAGCCGCGACTAACGTATACGTCAGCCGTCCTTCAAGGCCACGTCAAACGCTCCATACTCGTCCATAATGTATCAGCCGCGGCTAGCGTATACGTCAGCCGTCGTTCAAGGCCACGTCAAACGCTCCATACTCGTCCATAATGTATCAGCCGCGGCTAGCGTATACGTCAGCCGTCGTTCAAGGCCACGTCAAACGCTCCATACTCGTCCATAATGTATCAGCCGCGGCTAACGTAGGCCTATACGTCAGCCGATCAAATAATGACGTAATCGATATCTCGAGTGAATCGATAGTTTGCATCTGTAGAGAAGCACAAAGAGCTCTTGATATCAAGTCCACGGTCTGAAGTAACTCACAAGAATAGGGTCTAACGCACCCTAGCCGAGAGGCAAGTCCATGCGATGCCAAGCTTTCTTCATTTCTATATAACAGAGGGAGGTATTTTTTATAAATGGCCATTTTCATTTTTTCATCCAAAAACAGGTGAATTGGTGGGGAAACTTTTTCAATTTTATGGATTTTACCCTTTTGATGTGTTTGAAATTTTGATATGGGGGTCTTGTGAATGTATGCAATCTAATTTTAAAGTGATATCACAAAGACCATATTAAAGAAGCCAAAATGTATATTTTTATTTCGACCGTTAGCAGAAGACGAATGTGCTTATCACGAGATGTGGTATAATACAAATGTTTTTGACACGTGTTTTGTATTTCCCGAGAAAGTTTACGAAAATGATTATGTGTGCAATTGTAAACCACAGAAAGAGTGGACGAGTCGATTGATTATTTGGTGATTAATGATGTATACTCGACAAGTCAGTTTTTTATGTTGCTTTTTTTACTAGTTGTAGTAAACCACTGTTCAAGAAGAGTTGAACAAAATGCCATTCAACTCTTCAACAATGAGCTTCCCATCGAAAGAAAACAAACATGGCTTTCTGGTACACAACATCGCCGCCTCGCGCATTTTTTGATCTCTCCATACTTGTTGGTGTTTGTTAAACACTAATCAAAAGTCCGTAACTAATTAAGACGCTGAATGTGGGATTTTATATTTAATGGTTATGATTTAGAAATAGTTTTTGTAAATACAGTTTCGAATTGTCGTCGGATGTGTTCGTACAATTTTCATCAACTATTATCATTAATCCCCCCGTATACGTTTTATTCATTACAGATTTAGGGAAATTCAATCAATCATAATGAATCTTACAAATTTCGTACATTTCCTGCAATCTTCGCTTTTTCTACTAGCCCTGGCTGTACTATTTCTTTTTATCTCGCGTTCCTAATCACATCGTTTAAAAAAATACAATGCCCCTTTAAAAATTGATTTATCTCATATCATATTTTATTTAACTCGAGATTTATATGCTTGTCATTCACCATTCTATTGTTCTCTTATTGAAAATGTAATTTTCCCCACCGTCTGTTCGTAGCGCGGATCTGTTATTTTGTAACTGCAAATGAACCGCACCGCAGACAGCTGCGAATAAACTCTGTACGTTGTGGTGGTCATTAGTTCGAAGTGCTGCCGCGCGACGGTTAGTTTGTTCGAGCGCCACAGTCGTTAAAACCATTAGTTCGCCGTTGTCCCACACGAGTGCACGGCCGCCAGATCGCAGCACTTGAGCTTTTCGTTCGTTACACTGTGTGATATAACGTTATGGCTATTTAAATCACTAACCGCGATATAAAATACGCATTCATTACAAAAATATGATTGTGCATTCGACCTAAAAGAATCTAGTCTCGGTATAATGATTAATACCAACGTATGAACGTGAATTACCTGTGTGAAGTATCAGATGCAGTTGCATGAAGTGAATAACCTAGCCCAATTTTGCACATCCTTACTTTTGCTTCGATTGATGATTCGTTTATTAATCGGGTGTGAAATTGTGCGTCAAATTACTTCCTCCACCCGTGTAGGCAATTACGCGCTATGTAGCCGATGGTTTAGGTCGTTTACATACTGAATAAGGCACGTGATTGGTTAAAGGGTTCTGAGTTTCTGAGCTGGAGGAATCAAGCATTTATTACACCGGGAGCAAATTTAATTTTCGTTAATTTATTTTTCGTAAAAGTATACCAGCTCGAGCAACAATGTTCCACTTTATTCGATTCATTCTTGTCCTTGAATTCAAGAAAACTTGAACGAAACATTGAACCGTCTAAAATCCGTTTTATGGCCACTTTTCTCGGCCATATTGGCACTGTGCGCGCTATCTACATTCTCCGCCGATCACAGCCTTCTATACTATCTCTCGGCCATATTGGCACTGTGCGCGCTATCTACATTCTCCGCCGATCACAGCCTTCTATACTATTTCTCGGCCATATTGGCACTGTGCGCGCTATCTACATTCTCCGCCGATCACAGCCTTCTATACTATCTCTCGGCCATATTGGCACTGTGCGCGCTATCTACATTCTCCGCCGATCACAGCCTTCTATACTATCTCTCGGCCATATTGGCACTGTGCGCGCTATCTACATTCTCCGCCGATCACAGCCTTCTATACTATTTCTCGGCCATATTGGCACTGTGCGCGCTATCTACATTCTCCGCCGATCACAGCCTTCTATACTATCTCTCGGCCATATTGGCACTGTGCGCGCTATCTACATTCTCCGCCGATCACAGCCTTCTATACTATCTCTCGGCCATATTGGCACTGTGCGCGCTATCTACATTCTCCGCCGATCACAGCCTTCTATACTATCTCTCGGCCATATTGGCACTGTGCGCGCTATCTACATTCTCCGCCGATCACAGCCTTCTATACTATCTCTCGGCCATATTGGCACTGTGCTCGCTATCTACATTCTCCGCCGATCACAGCCTTCTATACTATCTCTCGGCCATATTGGCACTGTGCGCGCTATCTACATTCTCCGCCGATCACAGCCTTCTATACTATCTCTCTGCCATATTGGCACTGTGCGCGCTATCTACATTCTCCGCCGATCACAGCCTTCTATACTATCTCTCGGCCATATTGGCACTGTGCGCGCTATCTACATTCTCCGCCGATCACAGCCTTCTATACTATCTCTCTGCCATATTGGCACTGTGCGCGCTATCTACATTCTCCGCCGATCACAGCCTTCTATACTATCTCTCGGCCATATTGGCACTGTGCGCGCTATCTACATTCTCCGCCGATCACAGCCTTCTATACTATCTCTCAGCCATATTGGCACTGTGCGCGCTATCTACATTCTCCGCCGATCACAGCCTTCTATACTATCTCTCGGCCATATTGGCACTGTGCGCGCTATCTACATTCTCCGCCGATCACAGCCTTCTATACTATCTCTCAGCCATATTGGCACTGTGCGCGCTATCTACATTCTCCGCCGATCACAGCCTTCTATACTATCTCTCTGCCATATTGGCACTGTGCGCGCTATCTACATTCTCCGCCGATCACAGCCTTCTATACTATCTCTCGGCCATATTGGCACTGTGCGCGCTATCTACATTCTCCGCCGATCACAGCCTTCTATACTATCTCTCGGCCATATTGGCACTGTGCGCGCTATCTACATTCTCCGCCGATCACAGCCTTCTATACTATCTCTCGGCCATATTGGCACTGTGCGCGCTATCTACATTCTCCGCCGATCACAGCCTTCTATACTATCTCTCGGCCATATTGGCACTGTGCGCGCTATCTACATTCTCCGCCGATCACAGCCTTCTATACTATCTCTCTGCCATATTGGCACTGTGCGCGCTATCTACATTCTCCGCCGATCACAGCCTTCTATACTATCTCTCGGCCATATTGGCACTGTGCGCGCTATCTACATTCTCCGCCGATCACAGCCTTCTATACTATCTCTCGGCCATATTGGCACTGTGCGCGCTATCTACATTCTCCGCCGATCACAGCCTTCTATACTATCTCTCGGCCATATTGGCACTGTGCGCGCTATCTACATTCTCCGCCGATCACAGCCTTCTATACTATCTCTCGGCCATATTGGCACTGTGCGCGCTATCTACATTCTCCGCCGATCACAGCCTTCTATACTATCTCTCGGCCATATTGGCACTGTGCGCGCTATCTACATTCTCCGCCGATCACAGCCTTCTATACTATCTCTCGGCCATATTGGCACTGTGCGCGCTATCTACATTCTCCGCCGATCACAGCCTTCTATACTATCTCTCGGCCATATTGGCACTGTGCGCGCTATCTACATTCTCCGCCGATCACAGCCTTCTATACTATCTCTCGGCCATATTGGCACTGTGCGCGCTATCTACATTCTCCGCCGATCACAGCCTTCTATACTATCTCTCGGCCATATTGGCACTGTGCGCGCTATCTACATTCTCCGCCGATCACAGCCTTCTATACTATCTCTCAGCCATATTGGCACTGTGCGCGCTATCTACATTCTCCGCCGATCACAGCCTTCTATACTATCTCTCTGCCATATTGGCACTGTGCGCGCTATCTACATTCTCCGCCGATCACAGCCTTCTATACTATCTCTCGGCCATATTGGCACTGTGCGCGCTATCTACATTCTCCGCCGATCACAGCCTTCTATACTATCTCTCGGCCATATTGGCACTGTGCGCGCTATCTACATTCTCCGCCGATCACAGCCTTCTATACTATCTCTCGGCCATATTGGCACTGTGCGCGCTATCTACATTCTCCGCCGATCACAGCCTTCTATACTATCTCTCGGCCATATTGAAACTGTGCGCGCTATCTACATTCTCCGCCGATCACAGCCTTCTATACTATCTCTCTGCCATATTGGCACTGTGCGCGCTATCTACATTCTCCGCCGATCACAGCCTTCTATACTATCTCTCGGCCATATTAACACTGTGCGCGCTATCTACATTCTCCGCCGATCACAGCCTTCTATACTATCTCTCGGCCATATTGGCACTGTGCGCGCTATCTACATTCTCCGCCGATCACAGCCTTCTATACTATCTCTCGGCCATATTGGCACTGTGCGCGCTATCTACATTCTCCGCCGATCACAGCCTTCTATACTATCTCTCGGCCATATTGGCACTGTGCGCGCTATCTACATTCTCCGCCGATCACAGCCTTCTATACTATCTCTCGGCCATATTGGCACTGTGCGCGCTATCTACATTCTCCGCCGATCACAGCCTTCTATACTATTTCTCGGCCATATTGGCACTGTGCGCGCTATCTACATTCTCCGCCGATCACAGCCTTCTATACTATCTCTCGGCCATATTGGCACTGTGCGCGCTATCTACATTCTCCGCCGATCACAGCCTTCTATACTATCTCTCGGCCATATTGGCACTGTGCGCGCTATCTACATTCTCCGCCGATCACAGCCTTCTATACTATCTCTCGGCCATATTGGCACTGTGCGCGCTATCTACATTCTCCGCCGATCACAGCCTTCTATACTATCTCTCGGCCATATTGGCACTGTGCGCGCTATCTACATTCTCCGCCGATCACAGCCTTCTATACTATCTCTCGGCCATATTGGCACTGTGCGCGCTATCTACATTCTCCGCCGATCACAGCCTTCTATACTATCTCTCGGCCATATTGGCACTGTGCGCGCTATCTACATTCTCCGCCGATCACAGCCTTCTATACTATCTCTCGGCCATATTGGCACTGTGCGCGCTATCTACATTCTCCGCCGATCACAGCCTTCTATACTATCTCTCGGCCATATTGGCACTGTGCGCGCTATCTACATTCTCCGCCGATCACAGCCTTCTATACTATCTCTCGGCCATATTGGCACTGTGCGCGCTATCTACATTCTCCGCCGATCACAGCCTTCTATACTATCTCTCTGCCATATTGGCACTGTGCGCGCTATCTACATTCTCCGCCGATCACAGCCTTCTATACTATCTCTCGGCCATATTGGCACTGTGCGCGCTATCTACATTCTCCGCCGATCACAGCCTTCTATACTATCTCTCGGCCATATTGGCACTGTGCGCGCTATCTACATTCTCCGCCGATCACAGCCTTCTATACTATCTCTCGGCCATATTGGCACTGTGCGCGCTATCTACATTCTCCGCCGATCACAGCCTTCTATACTATCTCTCGGCCATATTGGCACTGTGCGCGCTATCTACATTCTCCGCCGATCACAGCCTTCTATACTATCTCTCGGCCATATTGGCACTGTGCGCGCTATCTACATTCTCCGCCGATCACAGCCTTCTATACTATCTCTCGGCCATATTGGCACTGTGCGCGCTATCTACATTCTCCACCGATCACAGCCTTCTATACTATCTCTCGGCCATATTGGCACTGTGCGCGCTATCTACATTCTCCGCCGATCACAGCCTTCTATACTATCTCTCGGCCATATTGGCACTGTGCGCGCTATCTACATTCTCCGCCGATCACAGCCTTCTATACTATCTCTCGGCCATATTGGCACTGTGCGCGCTATCTACATTCTCCGCCGATCACAGCCTTCTATACTATCTCTCGGCCATATTGGCACTGTGCGCGCTATCTACATTCTCCGCCGATCACAGCCTTCTATACTATCTCTCGGCCATATTGGCACTGTGCGCGCTATCTACATTCTCCGCCGATCACAGCCTTCTATACTATCTCTCGGCCATATTGGCACTGTGCGCGCTATCTACATTCTCCGCCGATCACAGCCTTCTATACTATCTCTCGGCCATATTGGCACTGTGCGCGCTATCTACATTCTCCGCCGATCACAGCCTTCTATACTATCTCTCGGCCATATTGGCACTGTGCGCGCTATCTACATTCTCCGCCGATCACAGCCTTCTATACTATCTCTCGGCCATATTGGCACTGTGCGCGCTATCTACATTCTCCGCCGATCACAGCCTTCTATACTATCTCTCGGCCATATTGGCACTGTGCGCGCTATCTACATTCTCCGCCGATCACAGCCTTCTATACTATCTCTCGGCCATATTGGCACTGTGCGCGCTATCTACATTCTCCGCCGATCACAGCCTTCTATACTATCTCCAAGGCGCAGTTCTCTCGGTTCAACGCGTCAGAGCACAGCCTTCTCGACTCTCGAGGTCTAGACTGTTTATTTACGCGCTCTACTACTAAAGCCGTAATACAAAATGCCGTGTAATACAGGCTTCGATGCGTTCGAGATAATATTATGCGTGTACTCACTGGCCGAGAGTGAAAACTACTTGCACGGAACTGTACTCAACGTGTGGCAAACTACTTGCACGGAACTGTTCTTAACGCGTGCATCTGGATCCAGTGAGCACAGCCGAGTTTGATTGTGGTTACTATGGAGTTTTTTCTTTTTATGGAAAATAGCATGTAATAAAACAATATCATAGCAAGCAACCGTAAACAAATCATCTATTTAATTTGACTATGCATCTGGCGCGTACCTTTGCATCAATCTCAATGCGAGTTTTTGTTTCATACATAAAACAGATGTACGCAGGATCCAGATTTCTCAGAATTTGTAAAATTCGTGACATTTAATTTAGATACATTTTTTGAGTCAATATTTTAATCGGGCATACATGTATTTAACAAAGCAAAACTTCTATTTAAATAAAATAAAAAAAATCACATTTAGAATCTACCCACTCCACTCAGAACGAAACTGATTTTCAGTGGGGGACTTTAATTTAAAGCTGACTAAACCAACCCGGTTGGTTGATATTGGTTCTATAGACACTGAACTTAAATGCGACAACATTATACTAAGTAGGATAGGACAAACGGATTCAACACCGTAATAGTAATACTATATTTGACTTCGGTCGGTGTACTTTCCATTCGTATGTCTCTGTAATGCCGTTCACTCGTCGTCACGCTACTCACTACTATCAGACTCGTGAAAATAGCGCGCCTTGTCAGCTGTCGTGTCTCCAGTGGCCGAAACGTCGCCGCTCGTTTCAAGTGTAAATAAGCATTTAGTCACATCACACATTCATTCCGTCTGTCCTAAATGCAACATACAGAATAATACATACGACTAAAGTGCCACGAGATAAAATGCTTCAGTTAGACTGTATATATATATATATATATATATATATATATATATATATATATATATATATATATATATATATATATATATGTGATGATGCTGGGACTGAGTGGCATAACAATAAAAAGACACTCGACAAACGTAGCAACTCAGCTCAGTGAAACCATGGAGTTCTATCTTATAGGTAGTATTATAAATCCATGGTGTAACGGCTAACGTCAGCAGCGCATGACGTTAAAACATAAGTTTTGTTGTAAAACAAAAACAATACTTTTCAATATAGTTATCGTTAATACAAGACAAATGGGGGGGTTAACTATCCCTATCTCAAGCTAAGATATATCATACTTTTTGCTCAGGTTTGAGGCAGTATAAATGCTTTATTTTATAAATATCAAGAGAACATTTTATATTCACAGAAATTCCCAAGCATGGTAATTAGCCTTCAAACTAAAAAAATCTGATAATACTAGGAAAACGCTCTGTTTGACGCGTTGATAAGCGAGCGCGTCCATATCTACGAACGTTCTGGCGAAAAGATCTTAAAGCTAATAAAAACAACAATTAACAACAATTCAAGAATGCGCATTGCAAAAAAATGTCTAATTTCCATAGCTTTTATACTTCCCGATATTGTTGAATGCAGTGCAATGTGCGTTGCTATAAGAATTTTCGTTGTCATTCGGTCTAGTGTTTTCGCCGCGGTCCGCCACCGTTACTAATAGTTATTGACAGCATTTAAAATGTAATTTATGACTCAAAAGTTGGAGTTGAATCAACTTTTCGCGTCGTGACACGTACGTTAATTTTTCTAATTTCAATGTGCATGGTTACATGGAAATTCAATATGGCCAACTCGCTAATTTCTGGAAGTTACGTACGCTAAGTGGATGTAGACGGGCCTTAATACGTATCAGATTGCGTTTACATTAGTATATTCGTGACCGGACAAAAATTTACTATCAGATAGCCACCTCACATTTTGCTGTTACTGTGTTTCAGAAATATATTTTCGAGTAACTTTTGTGTAACTTTGCCAATATTTTTCACATCGCCATAAAATGAACATATTCGTGACCGGAAAAAGCTTTAAAAAATATGGCTATCTCACATTTTGCCGCCATGTTGTTTCAGAAAAAAAATTGCAGTAATTAAGGTGTAACTTAGTAACTTTTCGAACGATTTTGCCTCAAAACTATACACCTTCAATCCACATCGAGGCTTGTGGATGGTCTAAATTTCAAGTTGATCGGACTTTCCGATCGACCGCTATCAACAGACATAAAAAAACAGAACGAAGTGCCATAAGAGTCTAGAAGAGACGCTCACTTCGCTCGCTTAATAAAAGTAACCTAACGTATATACATGACGTAGAAAATATTTTTAAAAAGCCCTCTTGTCTGGTAATCAACGGCTGTATTTGTGTTGCAAATAACAAATAAATATGTTTGCAGTCGAATGCTCGGTAAATTTAGCAGACTCAATACAATTCACACATGCATGCATGCATAATGGCATCATGCGCCCACATGTTCGATGCTCTTCACAAACCACTCAATACAATTCACACATGCATGCTGCATAATGGCATCATGCGCCCACATGTTCGATGCTCTTCACAAACCACTCAATACAATTCACACATGCATGCTGCATAATGGCATCATGCGCCCACATGTTCGATGCTCTTCACAAACCACTCAATACAATTCACACATGCATGCTGCATAATGGCATCATGCGCCCACATGTTCGATGCTCTTCACAAACCACTCAATACAATTCACACATGCATGCATGCATAATGGCATCATGCGCCCACATGTTAGATGCTCTTCACAAACCACTCAATACAATTCACACATGCATGCATGCATAATGGCATCATGCGCCCACATGTTACGATGCTCTTCACAAATCACGCCAAGTCTTCAACCAACTGAAAAACATTTCAATGTATTTCAATCTTCCGCTGGTCAGCAACGGCTGACACCTCATCTTCACACGTCGTGCACACAATGTGATCGAGAGCTGACTTAGAAGGCCGTGCATGACATTCAAATACTACGCCTGAATGAAGGAGGCAGTGGCTACGTGATTGCGGAGAAGGAGAAGAAGGCAGTGCATGGCATTCAAACACGGCTGTGGGCTAGGTCCGAGAGCGTGGGGTGGGACGTACTATAGTCCTCCCAACATAACTATCCTCATTCGGACAAAATAGCCGAGTTCAACAATACAAACTTAATTTTATAATTTTGTTGAATATTCGAAAAAAAATTCTTGAATATTCGCATTATTATTGAACCATTAGTTTTAAACTAAAAGGGCGCAGATACAACAAAATTAATTTTGTTTACGATGTTGATGATAATAATTGTTGATATACGTCTCTACTATTAGAATCATGCTATTCGAGACGATGAGCGGTGATAGATGAAGACGATGGACGATTACAGGATTCGAACCCAAAACCCTAGGTGACAAACTCTTGGAATCTGCATCCAAACCGCATGAGCCACCGTGGTTGGATAATAAGTCAAATGAGCGGTTATATTGTCTCACAGCTTAACCCGGCACCTCCACCAAATGAGCGGTTATATTGGCTCACAGCTTAACCCGGCACCTCCACCAAATGAGCGGTTATATTGTCTCACAGCTTAACCCGGCACCTCCACCAAATGAGCGGTTATATTGTCTCACAGCTTAACCCGGCACCTCCACCAAAAATAAAATTAAGCCTATAAATCTTATCCTGGACTAATTAACTTATTTACTAACCACACTTAAAGTCCATACTCCATTCACCTTTTTTAAAGACTACATGGAACCCTAGTCTCTACCCGAATTCAAATACTGCAGTCCCATCGCACAATCTAACCTCTTAAGTTATTTAAAATATTGAAAGGCGCCAACATAGCAATGCGAGTATGTATTTTATATTTGAAACAGACCGAGGTCCCGTCCCACTAGTGCTTATTTAATAGACTATCATATGTTACACTATGGTGTAACTTTGAACTACACTTTAACCTGGACCGCCGAGCAGTTGACGAGCAGAACGAAGCTGTCACACAAGCTTTCGAACCCTCCATCTGCTCTAACCACCGGTAACTACTGTTTCGGAGGAGAGTGGACACCCACCCTCCTCCTGACCTAGCCCGAGGTTGCTTAACTTCGGTGTCCGTATATGGGAACCGCAAACCGTTGGCTTAGCGTCCCATTTTGATTTTCGACTGTGTCCGAGTCCTATTGCGCCTACTGCGGAAAACAACACAATTCCTCACGATAAAACTCCGTCCACACACATCTATTCTCTACATCCATCTCCTTCTACACAACACAATCTGACATTACAACCTCATCGATCTCGGTGCCGGTCCTAATCCCTAGATCCGTTTCCACCCTCGCTCTAATCACACAGGCTGGACGAATGACGTCATCATTCGGTGGTTTTATAGCTACAGGGGGATTCCCCACACAGACTGGACGAGTGACGTCATCATTCGGTGGTTTTATAGCTACAGGGGGATTCCCCACAGAGACTGGACGAATGACGTCATCATTCGGTGGTTTTATAGCTACAGGGGGATTCCCCACACAGACTGGACGAATGACGTCATCATTCGGTGGTTTTATAGCTACAGGGGGATTCCCCACACAGACTGGACGAATGACGTCATCATTCGGTGGTTTTATAGCTACAGGGGGATTCCCCACACAGACTGGACGAATTACGTCATAATTCGGTGGTTTTATAGCTACAGGGGGATTCCCCACACAGACTGGACGAATGACGTCATCATTCGGTGGTTTTATAGCTACAGGGGGATTCCCCACACAGACTGGACGAATGACGTCATCATTCGGTGGTTTTATAGCTACAGGGGGATTCCCCACACAGACTGGACGAATGACGTCATCATTCGGTGGTTTTATAGCTACAGGGGGATTCCCCACACAGACTGGACGAATTACGTCATAATTCGGTGGTTTTATAGCTACAGGGGGATTCCCCACACAGACTGGACGAATTACGTCATCATTCGGTGGTTTTATAGCTACAGGGGGATTCCCCACACAGACTGGAGGAGTTACGTCATCATTCGGTGGTTTTATAGAACAGGGGGATTCCCTACACAGTCTGGACGAATGACGTCATCATTCGGTGGTTTTATAGCTACAGGGGGATTCCCCACACAGACTGGACGAATTACGTCATCATTCGGTGGTTTTATAGCTACAGGGGGATTCCCCACACAGACTGGACGAGTGACGTCATCATTCGGTGGTTTTATAGCTACAGGGGGATTCCCCACACAGACTGGACGAATGACGTCATCATTCGGTGGTTTTATAGCTACAGGGGGATTCCCCACACAGACTGGACGAATGACGTCATCATTCGGTGGTTTTATAGCTACAGGGGGATTCCCCACACAGACTGGACGAATGACGTCATCATTCGGTGGTTTTATAGCTACAGGGGGATTCCCCACACAGACTGGACGAGTGACGTCATCATTCGGTGGTTTTATAGCTACAGGGGGATTCCCCACACAGACTGGACGAGTGACGTCATCATTCGGTGGTTTTATAGCTACAGGGGGATTCCCCACACAGACTGGAGGAGTTACGTCATCATTCGGTGGTTTTATAGCTACAGGGGGATTCCCCACACAGACTGGACGAATGACGTCATCATTCGGTGGTTTTATAGCTACAGGGGGATTCCCCACACAGACTGGACGAGTGACGTCATCATTCGGTGGTTTTATAGCTACAGGGGGATTCCCCACACAGACTGGACGAATGACGTCATCATTCGGTGGTTTTATAGCTACAGGGGGATTCCCCACACAGACTGGACGAGTGACGTCATCATTCGGTGGTTTTATAGCTACAGGGGGATTCCCCACACAGACTGGAGGAGTTACGTCATCATTCGGTGGTTTTATAGAACAGGGGGATTCCCTACACAGTCTGGACGAATGACGTCATCATTCGGTGGTTTTATAGCTACAGGGGGATTCCCCACACAGACTGGAGGAGTGACGTCATCATTCGGTGGTTTTATAGAACAGGGGGATTCCCTACACAGTCTGGACGAATGACGTCATCATTCGGTGGTTTTATAGCTACAGGGGGATTCCCCACACAGACTGGACGAATGACGTCATCATTCGGTGGTTTTATAGCTACAGGGGGATTCCCCACACAGTCTGGACGAATGACGTCATCATTCGGTGGTTTTATAGCTACAGGGGGATTCCCCACACAGACTGGAGGAGTGACGTCATCATTCGGTGGTTTTATAGAACAGGGGGATTCCCTACACAGTCTGGACGAATGACGTCATCATTCGGTGGTTTTATAGCTACAGGGGGATTCCCCACACAGACTGGACGAATGACGTCATCATTCGGTGGTTTTATAGCTACAGGGGGATTCCCCACACAGACTGGACGAATTACGTCATCATTCGGTGGTTTTATAGCTACAGGGGGATTCCCCACACAGACTGGAGGAGTGACGTCATCATTCGGTGGTTTTATAGCTACAGGGGGATTCCCCACACAGACTGGAGGAGTGACGTCATCATTCGGTGCTTTTATAGCTACAGGGGGATTCCCCACACAGACTGGACGAATTACGTCATCATTCGGTGGTTTTATAGCTACAGGGGGATTCCCCACACAGACTGGAGGAGTGACGTCATCATTCGGTGGTTTTATAGCTACAGGGGGATTCCCCACACAGACTGGAGGAGTGACGTCATCATTCGGTGGTTTTATAGAACAGGGGGATTCCCTACACAGTCTGGACGAATGACGTCATCATTCGGTGGTTTTATAGCTACAGGGGGATTCCCCACACAGGCTGAACGAATGACGTCATCATTCGGTGGTTTTATAGCTACAGGGGGATTCCCCACACAGTCTGGACGAATGACGTCATCATTCGGTGGTTTTATAGCTACAGGGGGATTCCCCACACAGACTGGAGGAGTGACGTCATCATTCGGTGGTTTTATAGAACAGGGGGATTCCCTACACAGACTGGACGAATGACGTCATCATTCGGTGGTTTTATAGCTACAGGGGGATTCCCCACACAGTCTGGACGAATGACGTCATCATTCGGTGGTTTTATAGCTACAGGGGGATTCCCCACACAGACTGGACGAATGACGTCATCATTCGGTGGTTTTATAGCTACAGGGGGATTCCCCACACAGACTGGACGAATGACGTCATCATTCGGTGGTTTTATAGCTACAGGGGGATTCCCCACACAGACTGGACGAATGACGTCATCATTCGGTGGTTTTATAGCTACAGGGGGATTCCCCACACAGTCTGGACGAATGACGTCATCATTCGGTGGTTTTATAGCTACAGGGGGATTCCCCACACAGACTGGAGGAGTGACGTCATCATTCGGTGGTTTTATAGAACAGGGGGATTCCCTACACAGTCTGGACGAATGACGTCATCATTCGGTGGTTTTATAGCTACAGGGGGATTCCCCACACAGACTGGACGAATGACGTCATCATTCGGTGGTTTTATAGCTACAGGGGATTCCCCACACAGACTGGACGAATTACGTCATCATTCGGTGGTTTTATAGCTACAGGGGATTCCCCACACAAACTGGACGAATTACGTCATCATTCGGTGGTTTTATAGCTACAGGGGATTCCCCACACTGACTGGACGAATTACGTCATCATTCGGTGGTTTTATAGCTACAGGGGGATTCCCCACACAGACTGGACGAATTACGTCATCATTCGGTGGTTTTATAGCTACAGGGGGATTCCCCACACAGACTGGAGGAGTGACGTCATCATTCGGTGGTTTTATAGAACAGGGGGATTCCCTACACAGTCTGGACGAATGACGTCATCATTCGGTGGTTTTATAGCTACAGGGGGATTCCCCACACAGACTGGACGAATGACGTCATCATTCGGTGGTTTTATAGCTACAGGGGGATTCCCCACACAGACTGGACGAATGACCTCATCATTCGGTGGTTTTATAGCTACAGGGGGATTCCCCACACAGACTGGACGAATTACGTCATCATTCGGTGGTTTTATAGCTACAGGGGATTCCCCACACTGACTGGACGAATTACGTCATCATTCGGTGGTTTTATAGCTACAGGGGGATTCCCAACACAGACTGGACGAATGACGTCATCATTCGGTGGTTTTATAGCTACAGGGGGATTCCCCACACAGGCTGAACGAGTGACGTCATCATTCGGTGGTTTTATAGCTACAGGGGATTCCCCACACAAACTGGACGAATTACGTCATCATTCGGTGGTTTTATAGCTACAGGGGGATTCCCCACACAGACTGGACGAATTACGTCATCATTCGGTGGTTTTATAGCTACAGGGGGATTCCCCACACAGACTGGACGAGTGACGTCATCATTCGGTGGTTTTTATAGCTACAGGGGGATTCCCCACAGAGACTGGACGAATTACGTCATCATTCGGTGGTTTTATAGCTACAGGGGGATTCCCCACACAGACTGGACGAGTGACGTCATCATTCGGTGGTTTTATAGCTACAGGGGGATTTCCCACACAAACTGGACGAATTACGTCATCATTCGGTGGTTTTATAGCTACAGGGGGATTCCCCACACAGACTGGACGAATGACGTCATCATTCGGTGC
Source organism: Isoperla grammatica (assembly GCA_945910005.1). Taxonomy (NCBI): domain Eukaryota; kingdom Metazoa; phylum Arthropoda; class Insecta; order Plecoptera; family Perlodidae; genus Isoperla; species Isoperla grammatica. The sequence continues at coordinate 16,441,956 of OX246743.1, read as the reverse complement.
TTTTATAGCTACAGGGGGATTCCCCACACAGACTGGACGAATGACGTCATCATTCGGTGGTTTTATAGCTACAGGGGGATTCCCCACACAGACTGGACGAATTACGTCATCATTCGGTGGTTTTATAGCTACAGGGGGATTCCCCACAGAGACTGGACGAATTACGTCATCATTCGGTGGTTTTATAGCTACAGGGGGATTCCCCACACAGACTGGACGAATGACGTCATCATTCGGTGGTTTTATAGCTACAGGGGGATTTCCCACACAAACTGGACGAATTACGTCATCATTCGGTGGTTTTATAGCTACAGGGGGATTCCCCACACAGACTGGACGAATGACGTCATCATTCGGTGCTTTTATAGCTACAGGGGGATTCCCCACACAGACTGGACGAATGACGTCATCATTCGGTGGTTTTATAGCTACAGGGGATTCCCCACACTGACTGGACGAATTACGTCATCATTCGGTGGTTTTATAGCTACAGGGGATTCCCCACACTGACTGGACGAATTACGTCATCATTCAGTGGTTTTATAGCTACAGGGGGATTCCCCACACAGACTGGACGAATGACGTCATCATTCGGTGGTTTTATAGCTACAGGGGGATTCCCCACACAGGCTGGACGAGTGACGTCATCATTCGGTGGTTTTATAGCTACAGGGGGATTCCCCACACAAACTGGACGAATTACGTCATCATTCGGTGGTTTTATAGCTACAGGGGATTCCCCACACAAACTGGACGAATTACGTCATCATTCGGTGGTTTTATAGCTACAGGGGATTCCCCACACTGACTGGACGAATTACGTCATCATTCGGTGGTTTTATAGCTACAGCGGGATTCCCCACACAGACTGGACGAATTACGTCATCATTCGGTGGTTTTATAGCTACAGGGGGATTCCCCACACAGACTGGAGGAATTACGTCATCATTCGGTGGTTTTATAGCTACAGGGGGATTCCCCACACAGACTGGACGAATTACGTCATCATTCGGTGGTTTTATAGCTACAGGGGGATTCCCCACAGAGACTGGACGAATTACGTCATCATTCGGTGGTTTTATAGCTACAGGGGGATTCCCCACACAGACTGGACGAGTGACGTCATCATTCGGTGGTTTTATAGCTACAGGGGGATTCCCCACACAGACTGGACGAGTGACGTCATCATTCGGTGGTTTTATAGCTACAGGGGGATTCCCCACACAGACTGGACGAATTACGTCATCATTCGGTGGTTTTATAGCTACAGGGGGATTCCCCACACAGACTGGACGAATTACGTCATCATTCGGTGGTTTTATAGCTACAGGGGGATTCCCCACACAGACTGGACGAATGACGTCATCATTCGGTGGTTTTATAGCTACAGGGGATTCCCCACAGAGACTGGACGAATTACGTCATCATTCGGTGGTTTTATAGCTACAGGGGGATTCCCCACACAGACTGGACGAGTGACGTCATCATTCGGTGGTTTTATAGCTACAGGGGGATTTCCCACACAGACTGGACGAGTGACGTCATCATTCGGTGGTTTTATAGCTACAGGGGGATTCCCCACAGAGACTGGACGAATGACGTCATCATTCGGTGGTTTTATAGCTACAGGGGGATTCCCCACACAGACTGGACGAATTACGTCATCATTCGGTGGTTTTATAGCTACAGGGGATTCCCCACAGAGACTGGACGAATGACGTCATCATTCGGTGGTTTTATAGCTACAGGGGATTCCCCACACAGACTGGACGAATGACGTCATCATTCGGTGGTTTTATAGCTACAGGGGATTCCCCACAGAGACTGGACAAGTGACGTCATCATTCGGTGGTTTTATAGCTACAGGGGATTCCCCACACAGACTGGACGAATTACGTCATCATTCGGTGGTTTTATAGCTACAGGGGGATTCCCCACAGAGACTGGACAAGTGACGTCATCATTCGGTGGTTTTATAGCTACAGGGGGATTCCCCACAGAGACTGGACGAATTACGTCATCATTCGGTGGTTTTATAGCTACAGGGGGATTCCCCACACAGACTGGACGAATTACGTCATCATTCGGTGGTTTTATAGCTACAGGGGGATTCCCCACACAGACTGGACGAATTACGTCATCATTCGGTGGTTTTATAGCTACAGGGGGATTCCCCACAGAGACTGGACAAGTGACGTCATCATTCGGTGGTTTTATAGCTACAGGGGGATTCCCCACACAGAGACTGGACGAATGACGTCATCATTCGGTTGTTTTATAGCTACAGGGGGATTCCCCACACAGACTGGACGAATGACGTCATCATTCGGTGGTTTTAAAGCCGCGTCATGGAAATAAACGAACAATCTTTGCAGCGCGACACGCATAGAAGAATCTTATATCATGTAAATTTGTATATATAGAAGTGAAACGAGTGTTAATTGAAAATTCAATTCAATTTCGCTGCATAATATAATTTAATAAATTACACGGAATTATATTAAAGTAATTTCAACGTAAATATAAAACGAACTGACAGTTTAGAGAGGAAAGTCAGAAACAGAAAATGTATCGTTCTCAAATTATGTAAATATATTAAACTACGAAGTTATGTTATTAATGAGTGTACATGTTAAAGTGTTTCATTTTTATTAGTGCACATGATAATGGTAGGTTTACATTGTAAATTACAAAGTATGCAAAATACATTTTGAAACTATGGGGTTTAACAAATGCAACCAAGTAAAAATGCTGACAGTTAATTTCGTTTCCGTTTCTGCGCAGTCAAATTTATACTGTGCATTTGTTAAACTTGCGCATAACTTAAATAGATTTATGACTGCGCTTTTGATATTTTGTACAACTGAGGAAATACCCCGAGAGCTTCATGTCAAGTGCACCTTTATAGACCAAGAAACGAACCGTAAAAATAGGCTTGACCCGGAACTAATTGGTACAGAATTTTTTTTGATCAGAAGTTGTTACTTATGTATACCTACATGTGCATAAGAAACTTTACCGCTGTCCGACACCCCTAATTAGCGTAATTAATTAAAATGTTAAAACTAATTAATGCTCATATTATGGATGTTTTTGAAGATTTTTCAGAATTTAGATTTTTACCACATCAAACAACCCTTTTTGTAATTAAAAAAAATTACTTACATCAATATAAATATTTCGGTAGTCATTGATTAATTACTATTAATTATAATAACAATTTTAATTAAATGCTTCCCGTGTAAAATTAGTACAATTGAATATTGTTTTGACAGTTGTAAATATAAGAATAATAACATATATTACTTGTGTAGAAACTTTACTGCAATCAAAAAACTATTTACAGGCTAAATCAGCTAATTAATAATTAATTATTACATTTATAACTTACATACGTACATATTTGAACATAGGCAATATGGGTATCAAAAGAAAGCTGCTGATACGTTGATTTTAATGCTCGTACTCTCAGGGTAATTAAAACAAATTTCTGAAGTTTTTCTAGGGGGGTAGAAAGAAGGGGGGGGGGGGTGGATTAATAAAGACTATTATCAAACGTATCAAACAAAAGCTATTAATACGTTGTTATTAGTAAAAATACTTTTAGAATGATAAAAGACAATGCACCCTAGTGCTTGGTTAATAGCGGGGGGGGGGGGGGGGGGGGGGTAAAAAGTGTTCTCATAACCCAATTTTGCGTCTGATTTTTGACACTATTTGAATTTACTTCTTAGATATGAGGTCCGATTACTCTGATACAAAACTCCAGGCTCAACTATCCGAATTTAACAAAATGGGTAGTGTCATTACCGCGCATAGTTTCTTTTACTAAGTACCTTATCATTAATAAACCGTATAATGCAAAGATTTTGTCCTTGTAACCAAACAAAGTTTTAGTTCTTGATATTTATGACTACTTGTCGAACACAGTGATCGCAAATATTATTGCAACGGATTATAAACTCAACTCAATTCCTATGTAAACAAGATGTGTAAGATTTATTCTGTTACCTCTTGTCACCACATAATAATTTAAAACCACGAACGTTGATGGAGATACAATCGAAGTTGATCCTTTGCTGTTTTCCAATGACTCTCGAGCGTCCGAGAGTCATCAGAGGATGATTTAGCAAAGCTAATTTAGTTTTTTAAGAGTTGCATTATGATATAATATGTAAACGTTAATTTGTTTTACGTAGGCATTTGTATTAACTTTCAAATTAAGCACACTACCACAAGATGTATTTGACTATTCGGGCATTACAAGGTATAAGCTGAAAATTCTGCTCCCGGGGATAATATGTTTGCAAATACACGAAGAAAATGGTATAGAAATAATATGAAAGGGAAAGAATATGAAATAAGTAACACTGTTACAAGCAAGTCTTGCTTTGAGATTGATGAAGGGCATTTTGATGCATCACATACCTTAAAGGTCTAGAGACAAAACATTTTAAGAGTTATGTAGTATGTGGAGTACATTAAAAGCAAATATCATAACTACTGAAGTATTTGATGGCTAAGATAATGGGTCATCAAGTAAACACATCACACATTAATTTTCAAACAACAAGGTACAGGCATTTAGAACGGATGCACCTTCTTGCAGTTGCATCGTACTTTACAATTACATCATAGAATTTGAAAAATATGTAGTGAGGCTGGTGGCTTGTCAGTTGGTACAGGAAATTTTTTTTTTAAGAGTTGTTACAATTCTAAACTTATACTTGATGATACTAATAATAAAATGTGGTGGGGAGATGCTGATAATGTAGGTTGTAAAGTCTCATGCTGAATACTGTGTTAGCAGTTATTAATTTATGTGTAAACTTATCTCTTATCATTTTACAACATGCCGATTGCTTTTCCACTGCACTCAACAATCTTTGTGTTAAGAGATGTGGGATTGTTGGAAATATATTAATTTAAAAAAAATCTTATGCAAATGTCTTGATTGGTAAAGCTTAACCTATTCTAAACATTCTTGAAGTAGTGTCACATCCACTTATTACGCGAATGAAGGGTAAAGAAGAACCCAATTCTTGATCCTAGGTTGTTGTGTATAACGCATATTCCATATTTTCTGTTTGCTGGCACCAGCTTTCAACTTTGATTCAATGATGAAATCATAAACAGGATTTTCGTGATTGAAATGCATACAATTACTGGCAACTTTGTAAAATCATCAGTGAGGGTGCTGTTCTCTGGTTAGCCGACTCTACTGCTGTAATTGCAATTAACACATCGGCGTCGTCTTGTGCTTAAAGTACTGTGATGTTATTGGCTTCAAGTCTCGTCGTAAAAGGCTTAGTGAATATTCATTTGTTAATTGGGTTGAGAGTTGTTCTATGTTCTTGATTGACTGACATTGATATGTTTGACTCCTTCTGGATTGTAGCTCATCTGTTACCACCATTCCATTTCAAATAGGCTATGTGATGTCCTTAGGAGATGGCTCATTGTCGTAGCTATCAAATGCTACAGTGGTCGTATGACATTTGATTCTGATGTGCTCCACATGATTTTATATTACATATAGGTTTTTATAAGATTTCTCTAGAGTAGTCTAGACGAATATATACGATGCAGTAAATGCTATGTATCAATCACAAAACAATTGTGTTAAACTTATTAACATCCATGGCTCAATGAGTGTCAAATCAGACACAAAATTGACTTATGAGGACGCTTTTTAACCCCCCCCCCCCCTCTCCCCCTTTTAGCCAAACACTAGGGTATATTGTCTTTTATCACTTGAAAAGCTTTTTACTATTAACATCGTATTAATATCGTATCGTATTTCGTTTGATACGTTTGACGTTATTAATTATTTAACCCGCCCCCCCCCCCTTCTTCCCCCCCCCCTAAAAGACTTTGGAAATTTGCTTGCATGACCCTGAGAGTATCGGTACTAAAATCAACGTATCAGCAGCTTTCTTTTGATACCCATATTGCCTACGTTCAAATATGTCACTATATAAGTTTTGAATGTAATAATTAACTATTAATTATGCTAATTTGTCATACAAATAATATTTTCATTGCAGTAAAGTTTCTACACAAGTTTTGTATGTTGTTAATCTTATATTTGAAACTGACAAAACAATATTCAATCTCACCAATTTTACACGGGAAGCATTTAATTGAAATTGCTATTATAATTAATAGTAATTAATTAATGGCTACCGGGATATTTATATTGATGTAAGTAATTTTTTTAAATTACCGAATAGGTTGTTTGATATGGTAAAAATATAGATTCTGAAAAATCTTCAAAAATCACCATAATATGAGCATTAATTTGTTTTAACATTTTAATTAATTACGCTAATTAGGGGTGTCGGACAGCAGTAAAGTTTCTTATGTGCATGTAGGTATACATAAGTAACAACTTCTGATCAAAAAAAATTCTGTACCAATTAGTTCCGGGTCAAACTGTTCGTTGCTTGGACTATTAGGTGAATGTAGGCCTACTCAATTCAAAATAGTTATAGGAAACATTTGTAACAAACATTTAATATACTACACATATGGTAAAAGAAAACATTTTTCGGCAAATCAGTTACTACTACTTAAGCATTCTCTTGTTTTGTATTTAAAACATATTTAATTAAATGAAACCATTTTCTGTAAAATTAATCACTATTTACTGTTATTTTTTTAATACCAGGTGGTCTGACTATGGAGGTATTGAGAGTGTAAGGATGATAATGCACTATCTTCAAAATGTAGGACGTTCCTAGACTCATTACAAATTGTGATACACTCATTCTACAGCTATTTCCAGCACATTCACTTTTTCAGGTGTTTGTTCTTTTTTCCCCGTATTTATACTTGTAACCGTTAGCCCGCGAGACATGTTAGATTAATCTCAATCAATTAATTACACAACTCCCTCAACAAGCTCTAACTCCCATTAGCCAAATGATGCAAGGCCACACTGGGCGTACCTACCTTCTAATCCACCTCTATTCATTTGTCTTTTTATGCACGAGTATTTTATAAGCTGTTCTGAAGGAAAAACGAAAAATGTGTGGGCGACTCTATATACAACGTTGATATTATATCTTGCTTTACGTCTCATATTATTGTTCACGAAGGATATAAAACGTTTTGTAATGTTTCATACAATGAAAAAATTGTTCAACAGTGGGAATTAAATCTAAATTTTGAATTTATCTCGATTTTAGCTATATTGTACTGAAAAGACTATGCATTCCGGTGACCACAAAATGTTCTAACGCACAGGTGACGTTTTGTTGTCGATTAGTAAATCTATGTATTGTTGAACATTTGTTCAACCTAAAATGGTAAAACTTAGCAACTTGAGTAAAGACACTGGAGCGAAACTTCTCTACTAAGATAAGATTAGCTCTAATAACGTCTCTAAATTGAATATACCATGCAAGTGATTCAATAAAGGAATCATGACGATCTTTGCTACAAATTAATTACAATTTCACAGATTCTGTAATCTTGGTCGAGGTATAGTCAAATTCGCATCCAGATATTCCAACCTACTTGTTCAGCAGCTGAAATATTTAAATCAAGAGCAGGACAGAAATCTTCTTTACTCTAGCGTCAGGGTTGGTAACAGGAACAAATAAACCCACCGTACCACCGAGGCCGAGCCCTCACACAATTGCAACAAACACAAATAGTAGAAACAATCGTAGTTGTGAGTGTATTCGCGGCCCTTGTGGGGTTGTATTGTAGTAAATAGTTAGCGTATTTACACATGCAACACTTCGCATTGTCCCGGATTGAGAGAGAGAACACAACCCAACAATCTGCGGGCAAACAACAACGCCGCATGAAATGCATCATTTACGTGACCGTCCCTTGGAATATTCGAAACACACCCTGATACGCTTGAAACTCGTGTTTTTCATTTCTTTCATCAGATTGTAGGGCTGCAAAGGCCGCTTTTGACTGTTAAGAGTGAATAGTTTCTGCTCATAGTAAGAATTCGACATAACTGAAGTTATGCAAATTTGTCAGTACAGGATGTACACACATTTCTAAATGTAAACAATATATTTTTAGAAATACTTGCAAAACAGTTGTTTGTCATGAAAACTTCATGTTTTACTTTATAAAAACATTTATATGCGACATAAGTAAAACAAGGGTAGGTGAAAGAACGTTGTTACTCTAAAAACCCTTCTGTTCTCATTTTTCTACCGATTCACTGGTTCCCTGTGGTGTCAGCTTTGACCAGCTAGATTTCGAACTAATCGTCTCGGTTAACCTCGATGCGTACAGCCTCCAAAACAGCATCGAACTATCTCCATAAACCAACTAATGGACATGAATCAATAATCCTCCAACTAATGGCATTCCCCGCCCTAACCGGTCGCTGCGTCGCTTCGCTGATCAAATCCTCCGACCATTCTCTAGCGGCGACGTAAATGATTTGACTTTTAATTTCAACACAACGAAAACAAACATTAAACATGATGTGAAAACTTTTTCAAGTCGGATCGAGTTGTATGGAAATACGAAACATGACATTTCCGCCGTCTTCAAAGCTAGCAATGATATTATGAAAATAAGTGACACAATTTAATTCCAGGAGAGCTTTTATGTTTTATTTGCATTTGTTGTGTATGCTGGGAGAAATGGGATATTGCATGGGATAACGCTATTCATAATAAAACATTTCGACTTGAACGTGGAGCTCTGAGCAGTTTTAGGTACTCTACACTCATGTAGGATAAAATCAAGGGAAAAGAAAGTATATATCTCCTTTATATACACCTGAGCGGGTTAGTTCATTGCTTTATTTAATATATATATATATAATATATATTTGCAACTGGATTGGTTTCACTAGTGTAAATTTAATAAAATTAATGGTGTTTTATGAATGATCAGGAAGAAGGGAGGAAGGATAACGAGGCTAGAGTAGGTAGCCTACTTCTATGGGGAACCATCTTTACGTCCCATCCGAAAGAACGGTGTAACTTTGACCAGTCGTAGGTTCCTTCACTGAACTGGACCACCAAGCAGTTAGGAAAATCGAAGCTGTTATGTGCTATGTTGTGTTATGTTGTTGGTAACTGATGTTTTGAAGGAGGACCACTCTTGGTAGCCCGCTCTCCTCCTGACTTAGTCCAATGTTAATTAACTTCAGTGTTCGTATGGGACTCGTCTAAGCAACCGGGACCAAACCAACATTTCCTAGTAGTGTGAACCTAGCAAATAAGCGATTCTAGTTAGGGAGCTGGGTATATAGTCTATGGCCTAGGCCTAGCATATTTCTCTAAGTCCTCAAGACTTCACGTAACTCTGCGAAGACAATACCTTGTACCAAGATTGTTTGAATATTATCCTCTATACACCTCAAAACCAAATATTTAAATGTTCCAATAGGCCAAACGATAACATAACTAACGATGCGTTACTGCTATGTACACACAACCAGAAAGTCACGGACTAACCCGAAGAGATGTTGATAACATAACGAACGATGCGTTACTGCTATGTACACACAACCAGAAAGTCACGGACTAACCCGAAGAGATGTTGATAACATAACGAACGATGCGTTACTGCTATGTACACACAACCAGAAAGTCACGGACTAACCCGAAGAGATGTTGATAACATAACGAACGATGCGTTACTGCTATGTACACACAACCAGAAAGTCACGGACTAACCCGAAGAGATGTTGATAACATAACGAACGATGCGTTACTGCTATGTACACACAACCAGAAAGTCACGGACTAACCCGAAGAGATGTTGATAACATAACGAACGATGCGTTACTGCTATGTACACACAACCAGAAAGTCACGGACTAACCCGAAGAGATGTTGATCAAGAAGAAGTCTTTACTACCCTTGATTTACTGACGTCAGTGAGTGTACATAACGCGTCACTCCCAAGAGATGATTTAGCACCGCGTTTGAATTATGGCCACCACAGCGACACTTCCTTTGTCTTCGTAGATCAAGTCTTAACACTAATCTAATCAGCTTAGCGTAAACAGTGCAATAACACTACTACTAGGGTGCTAGTCTGAGAGATTTGGATAATTCTGCACTAATATCGAAGACAATGAGTTAATGACAATGTAAATATAGTGTATTAATTCACATAATGCGCGTGGCGACCATATTGGCGACCATATTGTGGGCATGTTTGTTTACTTTAGACTGGCGTTTATTGTTGAAATGTTTCAGATGGCGTTTGGTTTGAATGTAAGTATTCACCGAATAAAGGCAACATTAAGAAGTTCTCTTGTTTCGTCTATTTTTTGTGGTTTACAATCGCACAAAATCAGAGTCGGTGCAAACACATAAATTTATATCACCAATCACTCATCTATCAAAAACATACATTTTATATTTGCTTATTTATTTCAGGATAAAAATCATTTTGTATGGATGTAACGGTCCGATTTGTGCATCCTGTTTGTAACTATATATGTGTTGTAAAAAATAAATAAACAAATAACAAAGACCTACATAGTACGAAGGTATTTTCTTGTACATCGGCGCTCATATTTGTGGCATTGCGTAATGTCATGAGAGTGTCAATATTGTAGCGGTGAAATGCGAATTGCATTTGAAGTCCACCAGTAGTTATTGAGAGGAAATTGCCAATGACTTTGAGCTTCAATACGGTTCATAACTTCCGGTTCATAACATCCGGTCACGGCTCTCGCGAAGCAAAAGTCACACGGAACTTAATCTAAACTGGAATTTGACTTCCAGACAAAATCATGACACACAATAAAAAACAAATTCAATTTAGTTCGCAAAACGAATATGTGACATTCAGAAAGCGCTGAGATTAAGACATGTTGAAAATTGTTTTGAGTCAAAATCAAGCATAGATTTTCTTTTGTTCCTTTGATAATAAAATTTTACGGCAATTTCATAAACGAGATAGCTGATGAATATTCATGAAATTAATGCAGATTAATAAAAAAAATTAAAAAACATTGAATTCAAATTCTTCGTAGAGTTTTGTGAAACTTGCTGTGATTATAATCGAATTATTAACGTGAGGAATTTGAGAAATATTCAATTAAACTTAAGCTAAAAGATTTAAAATTTCCAACGAATAATCGTGGGACTAGACGCTAATTTATGCAGGAGACAAAGATACGATTTGAATGGGCGATCAAAAGTGGAGAACTGCAGACATCTTTTATACGGAACCTATTCCGGTTTTTATTATTAAGCTTTCAACATGTTTTATAGAGTGGGTTTAAAGCTTGCTGTCGTTTGATCATCACAATTCCCAACATTTTCTGCTTTTAGCTCAGTGCTTTCATCATCTTTTGGGGCTAGATATTTTGTAGTGAAATCCTTGGGGACGAATCCACACTAATGAATGATGCTGCCTAAAATAAATTACGATCACTAATATGATTTAGGATTTATTTTTTTATAATTGGCTTAAACTTTTAAATGAAACAAAGTATGAGTTATTTCTGATTAATTAAAAAATAAACCAGTAAATTACAAAAGAGAATTACCTAGTTCAAAAAAATATAATAACAACGGTTTGATCACATTTTAAGATTTGTTATCGACTCGAACCAAGAATATCCCCGTGTTTGCTTTGAGAAATATCGTCAGTATTGATTTCTAAAAGCATTCTAACGCAGTTATTAGCAGTATAAACGCAATGACTGCATGGGTTGGTAGAATTCTCTACATCATCCTGTGAGAATTAATATTTAAAAGCTATTTTAATTGGCAAAGAAATATAGAACTGGGGAGTTTTCTGATGAGTTATTTCGATAGAGGCATCATATTGCCCAATTTATCATAGAATAAAATAAAAAACACGAACGCCATAGTGTTCAACATTCATTAACTTCGTTACATTTTTAAAATAACTTTCAAATAATGAAATTCAATCCCAGACACTTCAAAATCTCACTAATTGCATGAATAAAAAAAAATAAAAATAACCATTTCTCTTTTTTAGTCACTTGTTCTTTACTTTCCGTTGAAAGGTGACGAGTCGAGATGGGTGGGGACTCAAAAGATCAAGCACAACATTTCTACGAAGAGAAGGAAGGATATTACCGCGGGCCAATAAGGATCGTACAAAAGAAATTATTCCCCGGCTGTTTTCCTCCTGACGAGTTAGCTTTTAATTACTTACCGTTCAAAATACAATTCCACTGGGTAAGCAGCCACCACTTGTAAGCTTTCAAACAAATAATAATCATGCCTTTTGTTGTAGTGTTTATATTTCTGAGACAAGAGACACATAATAAATGGCCAGGCGTAGTTGCTGGCCGCGGTCGATTAGCTGTTGGTCTAGTACACACTGCGTTCCAGGTTCAAATTCTGGCTTGGGCATGGATGCCATGTGGCGTCCTTTCATCTTCAGTATCATCTGAATACACATACCACCTTGATTAGCAACTTTGCCAAAATATGGAGCGTATTACTTGCAAATCTATTCAATCCATTTCATAGCAAAGAGTAAAACGAGATAACCATTGCGATTGATGTAGATTGTACAGAGAGTGGATCTCCGGGGGGGGGGGGGGGGGGGGGAACAATCCGTCACTCTAGGGCCGATATAACTGAGACCACTGAAAAGTGAGGTTTCTCCACGAACATAATTGAGAACATACGGATAAAGTTTAATTTGATTGAAGGAGCACCACACAGAACACACACACACACCTGTCGTCGGGCTAGCCCCCTACACCCCCCTCCATTATCTTGTCGACTGACCTAGTTAGTACGGCGCACAGAGCACCACACAGAATACACACACACACCTGTCGTCGGGCTAGCCCCCTACACCCCCCTCCATTATCTTGTCGACTGACCTAGTTAGTACGACGCACAGAGCAGCACACCCCACCCCTTCTCCCCCCGCAGAAAAATACGTCATCCGAGAAAGAAGTTACACTATGCACGAATTTATAGATTCACGACGTGTCACCAAACAAATTCGTTTAAGTAAAAGTTTTGAACAAGATTGTTTGTGGCGTAAAAGGTGAATGAATATAGAATCGAACTGTCCGAATAATTGTTTTCCCCGCGTCTGCTGCTGTGATTTCTTATTCATTGATTCCGACGTCTGCGGTTCGGTTCACTCACATGCACAGTTTGTCGTCAACAAGTTGGTGAGAAAGACGACTGTTCGCGTCTCCACGCGCTATTCCCTGTGGATGGAACGAGGGAGCGCGTATAAAAAAGAAAGTAAATTAGAATGTAGTAGTTCTGTCTTTCTCTCACATTTCTGATGGCTTTAGGGAGAGGGTAATTGCTGCCCCGCTCCTCTTGAAACGTCAACGCTTCACACAGGAATGAAAAGCAAAACTCAAATATATCACGGGTAAGGAGAGAGAGTTATTATTAAGATTAATATGAATAGGTAACGTAAAAAAAAGAAAAAAAGAAAATATGTTGAAAAGTTGTGGGATGTTATAATAAAAAAGAGCAGAAAAAAGTTTGTGAATTGAGAAAAGTGAAGAGAGTTTTGGTAGGCTGTACATGCGCATAAGATGTGAAAAGACGCACTTAGTAATTAAAATAAACTGATACTTTAAATACATTAAAACGAGGTAACAATATATTTCAATAGCTATAAAATGAAAACAAATATTCGAGGTGCAAAAATAATGGAGATTGTAGCGCAGAACCGTGGTTATGACACTTCAATCAACGCCGATGCTCCGCCATGCTGATAGGTCCTTCAAACAGAAGGTTGTTGCAAACTGAATGCCGCCATTATGTTGACAATGGCAAGGGAGGCACTGTTTAATCAGTTTATAGCATAATTTAATGTTGAAATTATTATGTGAGACTTGATATTGTGTATTGAGGTTAATTTTTATTTTTTGCAACTTTAGTGCTAATATTACAGTTCGAATCTCTTGGGATCAAGCTAAATTACTCACGTAGTCACGATCTCCCTCACTTCTATACAAAATAGTGTTTTTAGGTTCTAAGACGTTGTAAGTATTCGTAACGTGAAAATGAACGGTTATACGCTGAAGATGAAAAAGAGCTGCAGTCCATGACTTGGAAACATGAGTATTCTGAAATCTAGCTCAACGTTGGCAAATAAAATTTATGCTTTCAAAATATAACATATCCAAGAAATAACTTCTTTGTGAAAGTAAGTTTGCATTATGCAACAGTTATACCAACTATAGAGGAAGTAAAGTTATTCATCGAACGATCTATACTCGACAATACTCAGAAATGATTCGAATTGAGAGGATCTTTATGTGGAATATGTTTTTGCTACAGTACAAGTTGTGTGCAAAATTGGAAATGAAAAAGCAGAGTTTCATGCAAGATTTATGATTTGATATCGACTCGGAAGGGTTGTAAGAAAGTTCAACTCAGATGCCCCATCTGTGCACCACGTATCAGATACTTCAGAAGATGTATTGAGTCCGAAGTTTTACTTCCGGTAGAGCTGAATTGTGTTGGTACCATCACCACTGCAAACTGCAATGTTGGTGCACATAGACTGAATATTGCATGTGCTCATTTATACCACTGCAAACACTACGCACAGTACAAACACACTAAATTGATCGAAAATAGACACAGTAAAATTTTAACTGTAAAATTATTGTAGCTTTTTTGGAGAGTGGAACGAGAAATTCGTTAATTCATACTTGACTGGGATTTGGAGTTACGATGTTTTACTGAGAGCAATTGGCAGTGTTAATAATCTTGGATTTTAAACATAATAACATAAACGTTCCTCATACTGAAAGATCTGGGGCAAAACCCCTTAACGCCAGAGGCGAAATTAGTGTGCTTATAATTCTCTAAATTCCCCGAAAAATACTTTGAAGTGTTTCAATTTTCATCCTATTCAATATGTTATAAATATTTCTGCGCGCCAGCCAAAACATCTTCGCGAGCCTTTGGTTCACCATCCCTCTACTCTATAGAAACGTTCTGGCGTTTGGGGGTGTATGGACTATACAAACGAACAAGATGTATATATAGTACGCAGTGTAGATCAATCCAGCCGTATTTGTATCCCTTCAACTTGGCTTCCATCAAGTCTCCCTTATGCTTCGATGGACAATCCACAATTCACAATTGGGACTCAAGATTCGATATTTTTCAGCGTGCACGTTTTTCTACCGGCTTACACGGCTACTCAAACACTCCCAACAGTAGCATAAAGTCCACACACACTATAATGGGCTCGTGACAGAAGGAAGACTGGTATATAAGCCTTCGGGAACGATCGTGTATCTTCGGTAAGGAAGCCGAGCGTGAGGGATTCCCCCTGAGAATCGTCTTCTCACGACAACGGATTTATCAAAATGTGGTGGATTCACGCTAGAACAAACACACGAGTGTAGGGAGGGGGGGGGGGGAGGGGGGGGAAGGGGGGGGGGATGACGTCACAAGGATTTGATCGAGTCAATCTGAACGTAATTGTGAACCACTGTTTGTTTTGCGGGAGGGTAGGAGAAGAGCTTTGTGTATTGACACGTGAAACGAAGTCTACTTTTGTTCGTGACTTTTGTGCGTTCTACACATTGTGCCATTCAAGTGATAAACATACAGGCTAGTTACAATGGTTTTGTTTCAACGCTTACATTTAGCGACTAATGGGTTTAATATTAATTGCTAACTCAATACTAAATATTAATCTACGTGTACAACCAAGGATTTCAAAAAGAAACTGATGTCTTAACTCTTAATATCTTTAAGATACCGTGTAAATGACTGTTTACCTGCGGCGTTTTTTTTTGTGGGGGGGGGGCTACACTCCCCCCCCCTTGATTGAATGTGTAGCCGGTTCTTTATACATTTATCTCGTGATAATTCCACAACCCCCAAATATTATATTCCTCCCTACGCCACTGGATAATGTAATTCTTTTTACAACGCGTATATTAGCTTCATGTGTTTGTCTGTCTGGACGGAATCTTATAATCGATATTTCACCTACTTCTAAATGTCCGATCGAGCTGAAATTTTCCACACATACGTATTCTTAATGACAATACATTAATCAATTGTCATATTTAGTAAATAGTTAATTAATCCATCATAATTAATTAATCAACGTTTTATATGGGAATCGATATTTCACCAAATTTCACCCATTTTCCGACGTCCGATCGAACTGAAAGTTTCACACAGGCGTATATTTTTGATGACAATACATGAATTAATGTATCACATTCACTAGTTAATCAATTAATTAATCATAATTAATCAAACAAAGCTTCATATGGGAAATTGGTCACAGCTATATAGTGAGGATGGGCTAACCAGATGCAGGCATCGGATTTACACACCCGCTGGTTGTTCGGGACTCAAATATCCGCGATGAAAGCATAAGAAATGAAGCTATTTTCTTTTGCTATGCGGCGACAACGCTCAACGCGCTCCACTTGCAAGTTCAACCCCGTGCGGTGTCATTCACCATGTACGCATAGTTGCGTTCCTATCGTGTGGTTCGACCTCACAGTTGATCGGATGGAGTTGGTGCCAGCGCAACTACTGTTACAACATAACAACATTCGTTAAGACTAAAAAGTATAAAATAATATTACATGAAAAAAATACTTTTTTTAAACAACGCTTATATTTAAATGTACTAAAAAGTAAAAAATAAATATTGTCCCGACAAGTCTTAGCCTTACTCGGAAAATAAAAGCGTTGGGCGCTTACGGTATTGATACTGATTACAGAATTTGGTTGTTCATGGAGGAAAAGCGCCCAACGCTTTTATTTTCCGAGTAAGGCAAAGACTTGTCGGGACAAAATTTATTTTTTACTTTTCAGTACATTTAAATATAAGCGTTGTTTTAAAAAAGTTTTTTTTCATATAATATTATTACTCGACAAAAGAATTTATATTACCATAGTGTTACAATGTTCTGGTACTTGTATATTCCCTTTGTGTCTACGTCATATCTGTTTGTTGCAACATGTTCGATGCTTATATTAGCTTTCAATAACCTATATGCTTGTATTCTATTGTATACTGACGCAATTCATAATACGTACACGTTTTATGTATTTATTTATTAGTAACAAGATATCGCATAAACAATAATGACCTTCCTTGTTCCTTGTTCACCCTTCACATAGTATCATTCAATTTATGGTGACAAACAGCCTCCGGTCTTATGTATATGTGCCTATACTTGCGCAATTCACATGCATTGTTTCTATTTATAACGCTAGCTATTCATGCACGTTATGCAATATTCACAGCTGACAAAACTAGAACCGACTAGTTTACATTATGAAATGTATGAAAGACTGAGGAATAATGTGATATTTAACATGAAAACAAATTCTATCCACAACTTAGGCCCCACTCAGCATATTAATTAATTCTGAACAATGGAATTACCGCTTCAATAAGAAATAAATTCTGTTGTGAGAGCCAAAAGTGTTTTTCTAACAGCCCTCACATTCACCGTTTTCGCCGCACACTACACTTTCGTCGTCCATTGTAGTAAAACATTTTTCTGTCAGATTGTTATTTATGGCAGATATTTCAAAAGCTTTGAATGAAAATGAAACGGTTTTTGAACAAACTCTCGCGGGTAAAGCTGGGCCGGGCCGGGCCGGGCAACCCGTTGCATTGTGTCTTATAAAGCATTGCGCAGCGACACACGAACAATGCGCTGTATAAATAAATATTAATGTAGATATACGTTTTCTGGAAACCGCGATCTCAACTCGTCCAATATTGTTACTGAGGCGTCACAAGGCGTGAGCGGTAGTTACATTCGAGAAGATGTTTTAGAACGATTTTAGAAAGATATCTTTTTAGAACGAGATTTAAGAAGACAGAAAAGCAGGGGATCTATAACCCGACTGGTGCCTATTATAGGACCTATATCAGAGTTATAGGTATTATGATAGGTGCTAGGGGTACAATCCCCGGCTTTTTCGAGGAATTCCGGAAGACGTTCAAATTACCATCAAGTCTCACCGAAGAAATTGTTCTGGCCGTATTGCGATGGTCTATTTTCATCTTTAAGCACCATTTGTATTCTAAATTTTGTTTAGTTTATACATAAATTGTATTTTGTAATAAGTGTTGTGTATAAGTGTCATTTGTTTCTATTTTCGTTTTCATATAAATTGTTTATTATTCTGTGTCTTACGGCAACAGCTATCGCTGCAGAAACCAATAACGGTTGTTATTATTATATACTATCTCCAATATAAGATAGTCGCATACCGACCTGAGATCCTTATCTACTGTCCCTTTCAGTTACGCTGTATCTACTGTCCCTTTCAGTTACGATGTATATCTACTGTCCCTTTCAGTTACGCTGTATCTACTGTCCCTTTCAGTTACGCTGTATCTACTGTCCCTTTCAGTTACGCTGTATCTACTGTCCCTTTCAGTTACGCTGTATCTACTGTCCCTTTCAGTTACGCTGTATCTACTGTCCCTTTCAGTTACGCTGTATCTACTGTCCCTTTCAGTTACGCTGTATCTACTGTCCCTTTCAGTTACGCTGTATCTACTGTCCCTTTCAGTTACGCTGTATCTACTGTCCCTTTCAGTTACGCTGTATCTACTGTCCCTTTCAGTTACGCTGTATCTACTGTCCCTTTCAGTTACGCTGTATCTACTGTCCCTTTCAGTTACGCTGTATCTACTGTCCCTTTCAGTTACGCTGTATCTACTGTCCCTTTCAGTTACGCTGTATCTACTGTCCCTTTCAGTTACGCTGTATCTACTGTCCCTTTCAGTTACGCTGTATCTACTGTCCCTTTCAGTTACGCTGTATCTACTGTCCCTTTCAGTTACGCTGTATCTACTGTCCCTTTCATACACGCTGTATCTACTGTCCCTTTCATACACGCTGTATCTACTGTCCCTTTCAGTTACGCTGTATCTACTGTCCCTTTCAGTTACGCTGTCTACTGTCCCTTTCAGTTACGCTGTATCTACTGTCCCTTTCAGTTACGCTGTTTCTACTGTCCCTTTCAGTTACGCTGTATCTACTGTCCCTTTCAGTTACGCTGTATCTACTGTCCCTTTCAGTTACGCTGTATCTACTGTCCCTTTCAGTTACGCTGTATCTACTGTCCCTTTCAGTTACGCTGTATCTACTGTCCCTTTCAGTTACGCTGTATCTACTGTCCCTTTCAGTTACGCTGTATCTACTGTCCCTTTCAGTTACGCTGTATCTACTGTCCCTTTCATACACGCTGTATCTACTGTCCCTTTCATACACGCTGTATCTACTGTCCCTTTCAGTTACGCTGTATCTACTGTCCCTTTCAGTTACGCTGTATCTACTGTCCCTTTCAGTTACGCTGTATCTACTGTCCCTTTCAGTTACGCTGTATCTACTGTCCCTTTCAGTTACGCTGTATCTACTGTCCCTTTCAGTTACGCTGTATCTACTGTCCCTTTCAGTTACGCTGTATCTACTGTCCCTTTCAGTTACGCTGTATCTACTGTCCCTTTCATACACGCTGTATCTACTGTCCCTTTCAGTTACGCTGTATCTACTGTCCCTTTCAGTTACGCTGTATCTACTGTCCCTTTCAGTTACGCTGTATCTACTGTCCCTTTCAGTTACGCTGTTTCAACGTTAATCAACAGATTCCTGGCGTGTTTCACACATTTCTTCCACTCAGTCGAGTGCACAATTGTCGCTCTACTCAGACTGAGACCCGCTGTTAGGGCGTCTTTCACACATTTCTTCCACTCAGTCGAGTGCACAATTGTCGCTCTACTCAGACTGAGACCCGCTGTTACGGCGTCTTTCACACATTTCTTCCACTCAGTCGAGTGCACAATTGTCGCTCTACTCAGACTGAGACCCGCTGTTACGGCGTCCTTCACACATTTCTTCCACTCAGTCGAGTGCACAATTGTCGCTTTACTCAGACTGAGACCCGCTGTTACGGCGTCTTTCACACATTTCTTCCACTCAGTCGAGTGCACAATTGTCGCCTTACTCAGACTGAGACCCGCTGTTACGGCGTCTTTCACACATTTCTTCCACTCAGTCGAGTGCACAATTGTCGCTCTACTCAGACTGAGACCCGCTGTTACGGCGTCTTTCACACATTTCTTCCACTCAGTCGAGTGCACAATTGTCGCTCTACTCAGACTGAGACCCGCTGTTACGGCGTCTTTCACACATTTCTTCCACTCAGTCGAGTGCACAATTGTCGCTTTACTCAGACTGAGACCCTCTGTTACGGCGTCTTTCACACATTTCTTCCACTCAGTCGAGTGCACAATTGTCGCTCTACTCAGACTGAGACCCGCTGTTACGGCGTCCTTCACACATTTCTTCCACTCAGTCGAGTGCACAATTGTCGCTTTACTCAGACTGAGACCCGCTGTTACGGCGTCTTTCACACATTTCTTCCACTCAGTCGAGTGCACAATTGTCGCCTTACTCAGACTGAGACCCGCTGTTACGGCGTCTTTCACACATTTCTTCCACTCAGTCGAGTGCACAATTGTCGCTCTACTCAGACTGAGACCCGCTGTTACGGCGTCTTTCACACATTTCTTCCACTCAGTCGAGTGCACAATTGTCGCTCTACTCAGACTGAGACCCGCTGTTACGGCGTCTTTCACACATTTCTTCCACTCAGTCGAGTGCACAATTGTCGCTTTACTCAGACTGAGACCCGCTGTTACGGCGTCTTTCACACATTTCTTCCACTCAGTCGAGTGCACAATTGTCGCTTTACTCAGACTGAGACCCGCTGTTACGGCGTCTTTCACACATTTCTTCCACTCAGTCGAGTGCACAATTGTCGCTTTACTCAGACTGAGACCCGCTGTTACGGCGTCTTACACACATTTCTTCCACTCAGTCGAGTGCACAATTGTCGCTTTACTCAGACTGAGACCCGCTGTTACGGCGTCTTTCACACATTTCTTCCACTCAGTCGAGTGCACAATTGTCGCTCTACTCAGACTGAGACCCGCTGTTACGGCGTCTTTCACACATTTCTTCCACTCAGTCGAGTGCACAATTGTCGCTCTACTCAGACTGAGACCCGCTGTTACGGCGTCTTTCACACATTTCTTCCACTCAGTCGAGTGCACAATTGTCGCTTTACTCAGACTGAGACCCGCTGTTACGGCGTCTTTCACACATTTCTTCCACTCAGTCGAGTGCACAATTGTCGCTCTACTCAGACTGAGACCCGCTGTTACGGCGTCTTTCACACATTTCTTCCACTCAGTCGAGTGCACAATTGTCGCTCTACTCAGACTGAGACCCGCTGTTACGGCGTCTTTCACACATTTCTTCCACTCAGTCGAGTGCACAATTGTCGCTTTACTCAGACTGAGACCCGCTGTTACGGCGTCTTTCACACATTTCTTCCACTCAGTCGAGTGCACAATTGTCGCTTTACTCAGACTGAGACCCGCTGTTACGGCGTCTTTCACACATTTCTTCCACTCAGTCGAGTGCACAATTGTCGCTTTACTCAGACTGAGACCCGCTGTTACGGCGTCTTACACACATTTCTTCCACTCAGTCGAGTGCACAATTGTCGCTTTACTCAGACTGAGACCCGCTGTTACGGCGTCTTTCACACATTTCTTCCACTCAGTCGAGTGCACAATTGTCGCCTTACTCAGACTGAGACCCGCTGTTACGGCGTCTTTCACACATTTCTTCCACTCAGTCGAGTGCACAATTGTCGCTCTACTCAGACTGAGACCCGCTGTTACGGCGTCTTTCACACATTTCTTCCACTCAGTCGAGTGCACAATTGTCGCTCTACTCAGACTGAGACCCGCTGTTACGGCGTCTTTCACACATTTCTTCCACTCAGTCGAGTGCACAATTGTCGCTCTACTCAGACTGAGACCCGCTGTTACGGCGTCTTTCACACATTTCTTCCACTCAGTCGAGTGCACAATTGTCGCTTTACTCAGACTGAGACCCGCTGTTACGGCGTCTTTCACACATTTCTTCCACTCAGTCGAGTGCACAATTGTCGCTTTACTCAGACTGAGACCCGCTGTTACGGCGTCTTTCACACATTTCTTCCACTCAGTCGAGTGCACAATTGTCGCTCTACTCAGACTGAGACCCGCTGTTACGGCGTCTTTCACACATTTCTTCCACTCAGTCGAGTGCACAATTGTCGCTTTACTCAGACTGAGACCCGCTGTTACGGCGTCTTTCACACATTTCTTCCACTCAGTCGAGTGCACAATTGTCGCTCTACTCAGACTGAGACCCGCTGTTACGGCGTCTTTCACACATTTCTTCCACTCAGTCGAGTGCACAATTGTCGCTCTACTCAGACTGAGACCCGCTGTTACGGCGTCTTTCACACATTTCTTCCACTCAGTCGAGTGCACAATTGTCGCTTTACTCAGACTGAGACCCGCTGTTACGGCGTCTTTCACACATTTCTTCCACTCAGTCGAGTGCACAATTGTCGCTTTACTCAGACTGAGACCCGCTGTTACGGCGTCTTTCACACATTTCTTCCACTCAGTCGAGTGCACAATTGTCGCTTTACTCAGACTGAGACCCGCTGTTACGGCGTCTTTCACACATTTCTTCCACTCAGTCGAGTGCACAATTGTCGCTTTACTCAGACTGAGACCCGCTGTTACGGCGTCTTTCACACATTTCTTCCACTCAGTCGAGTGCACAATTGTCGCTCTACTCAGACTGAGACCCGCTGTTACGGCGTCTTTCACACATTTCTTCCACTCAGTCGAGTGCACAATTGTCGCTTTACTCAGACTGAGACCCGCTGTTACGGCGTCTTTCACACATTTCTTCCACTCAGTCGAGTGCACAATTGTCGCTTTACTCAGACTGAGACCCGCTGTTACGGCGTCTTTCACACATTTCTTCCACTCAGTCGAGTGCACAATTGTCGCTTTACTCAGACTGAGACCCGCTGTTACGGCGTCTTTCACACATTTCTTCCACTCAGTCGAGTGCACAATTGTCGCTTTACTCAGACTGAGACCCGCTGTTACGGCGTCTTTCACACATTTCTTCCACTCAGTCGAGTGCACAATTGTCGCTCTACTCAGACTGAGACCCGCTGTTACGGCGTCTTTCACACATTTCTTCCACTCAGTCGAGTGCACAATTGTCGCTTTACTCAGACTGAGACCCGCTGTTACGGCGTCTTTCACACATTTCTTCCACTCAGTCGAGTGCACAATTGTCGCTCTACTCAGACTGAGACCCGCTGTTACGGCGTCTTTCACACATTTCTTCCACTCAGTCGAGTGCACAATTGTCGCTTTACTCAGACTGAGACCCGCTGTTACGGCGTCCTTCACACATTTCTTCCACTCAGTCGAGTGCACAATTGTCGCTTTACTCAGACTGAGACCCGCTGTTACGGCGTCTTTCACACATTTCTTCCACTCAGTCGAGTGCACAATTGTCGCTCTACTCAGACTGAGACCCGCTGTTACGGCGTCTTTCACACATTTCTTCCACTCAGTCGAGTGCACAATTGTCGCTTTACTCAGACTGAGACCCGCTGTTACGGCGTCTTTCACACATTTCTTCCACTCAGTCGAGTGCACAATTGTCGCTCTACTCAGACTGAGACCCGCTGTTACGGCGTCTTTCACACATTTCTTCCACTCAGTCGAGTGCACAATTGTCGCTTTACTCAGACTGAGACCCGCTGTTACGGCGTCCTTCACACATTTCTTCCACTCAGTCGAGTGCACAATTGTCGCTTTACTCAGACTGAGACCCGCTGTTACGGCGTCTTTCACACATTTCTTCCACTCAGTCGAGTGCACAATTGTCGCTCTACTCAGACTGAGACCCGCTGTTACGGCGTCTTTCACACATTTCTTCCACTCAGTCGAGTGCACAATTGTCGCTTTACTCAGACTGAGACCCGCTGTTACGGCGTCTTTCACACATTTCTTCCACTCAGTCGAGTGCACAATTGTCGCTTTACTCAGACTGAGACCCGCTGTTACGGCGTCTTTCACACATTTCTTCCACTCAGTCGAGTGCACAATTGTCGCTTTACTCAGACTGAGACCCGCTGTTACGGCGTCTTTCACACATTTCTTCCACTCAGTCGAGTGCACAATTGTCGCTTTACTCAGACTGAGACCCGCTGTTACGGCGTCTTTCACACATTTCTTCCACTTAGTCGAGTGCACAATTGTCGCTTTACTCAGACTGAGACCCGCTGTTACGGCGTCTTTCACACATTTCTTCCACTCAGTCGAGTGCACAATTGTCGCTCTACTCAGACTGAGACCCGCTGTTACGGCGTCTTTCACACATTTCTTCCACTCAGTCGAGTGCACAATTGTCGCTTTACTCAGACTGAGACCCGCTGTTACGGCGTCTTTCACACATTTCTTCCACTCAGTCGAGTGCACAATTGTCGCTTTACTCAGACTGAGACCCGCTGTTACGGCGTCTTTCACACATTTCTTCCACTCAGTCGAGTGCACAATTGTCGCTTTACTCAGACTGAGACCCGCTGTTACGGCGTCTTTCACACATTTCTTCCACTCAGTCGAGTGCACAATTGTCGCTTTACTCAGACTGAGACCCGCTGTTACGGCGTCTTTCACACATTTCTTCCACTCAGTCGAGTGCACAATTGTCGCTTTACTCAGACTGAGACCCGCTGTTACGGCGTCTTTCACACATTTCTTCCACTCAACCGAGTGCACAATTGTCGCTTTACTCAGACTGAGACCCGCTGTTACGGCGTCTTTCACACATTTCTTCCACTCAACCGAGTGCACAATTGTCGCTTTACTCAGACTGAGACCCGCTGTTACGGCGTCTTTCACACATTTCTTCCACTCAACCGAGTGCACAATTGTCGCTTTACTCAGACTGAGACCCGCTGTTACGGCGTCTTTCACACATTTCTTCCACTTAGTCGAGTGCACAATTGTCGCTTTACTCAGACTGAGACCCGCTGTTACGGCGTCTTTCACACATTTCTTCCACTCAACCGAGTGCACAATTGTCGCTTTACTCAGACTGAGACCCGCTGTTACGGCGTCTTTCACACATTTCTTCCACTCAACCGAGTGCACAATTGTCGCTTTACTCAGACTGAGACCCGCTGTTACGGCGTCTTTCACACATTTCTTCCACTCAACCGAGTGCACAATTGTCGCTTTACTCAGACTGAGACCCGCTGTTACGGCGTCTTTCACACATTTCTTCCACTCAGTCGAGTGCACAATTGTCGCTTTACTCAGACTGAGACCCTCTGTTACGGCGTCTTTCACACATTTCTTCCACTCAGTCGAGTGCACAATTGTCGCTTTACTCAGACTGAGACCCGCTGTTACGGCGTCTTTCACACATTTCTTCCACTCAGTCGAGTGCACAATTGTCGCTCTACTCAGACTGAGACCCGCTGTTACGGCGTCTTACACACATTTCTTCCACTCAGTCGAGTGCACAATTGTCGCTTTACTCAGACTGAGACCCGCTGTTACGGCGTCTTTCACACATTTCTTCCACTCAGTCGAGTGCACAATTGTCGCTTTACTCAGACTGAGACCCGCTGTTACGGCGTCTTTCACACATTTCTTCCACTCAGTCGAGTGCACAATTGTCGCTTTACTCAGACTGAGACCCGCTGTTACGGCGTCTTTCACACATTTCTTCCACTCAGTCGAGTGCACAATTGTCGCTTTACTCAGACTGAGACCCGCTGTTACGGCGTCTTTCACACATTTCTTCCACTTAGTCGAGTGCACAATTGTCGCTTTACTCAGACTGAGACCCGCTGTTACGGCGTCTTTCACACATTTCTTCCACTCAGTCGAGTGCACAATTGTCGCTTTACTCAGACTGAGACCCTCTGTTACGGCGTCTTTCACACATTTCTTCCACTCAGTCGAGTGCACAATTGTCGCTTTACTCAGACTGAGACCCGCTGTTACGGCGTCTTTCACACATTTCTTCCACTCAGTCGAGTGCACAATTGTCGCTCTACTCAGACTGAGACCCGCTGTTACGGCGTCTTACACACATTTCTTCCACTCAGTCGAGTGCACAATTGTCGCTTTACTCAGACTGAGACCCGCTGTTACGGCGTCTTTCACACATTTCTTCCACTCAGTCGAGTGCACAATTGTCGCTTTACTCAGACTGAGACCCGCTGTTACGGCGTCTTTCACACATTTCTTCCACTCAGTCGAGTGCACAATTGTCGCTTTACTCAGACTGAGACCCGCTGTTACGGCGTCTTTCACACATTTCTTCCACTCAGTCGAGTGCACAATTGTCGCTTTACTCAGACTGAGACCCGCTGTTACGGCGTCTTTCACACATTTCTTCCACTCAGTCGAGTGCACAATTGTCGCTTTACTCAGACTGAGACCCGCTGTTAGGGCGTCTTTCACACATTTCTTCCACTCAGTCGAGTGCACAATTGTCGCTCTACTCAGACTGAGACCCGCTGTTACGGCGTCTTTCACACATTTCTTCCATTCAGTCGAGTGCACAATTGTCGCTTTACTCAGACTGAGACCCGCTGTTAGGGCGTCTTTCACACATTTCTTCCACTCAGTCGAGTGCACAATTGTCGCTCTACTCAGACTGAGACCCGCTGTTACGGCGTCTTTCACACATTTCTTCCACTCAGTCGAGTGCACAATTGTCGCTTTACTCAGACTGAGACCCGCTGTTACGAATTCACAGGTATCCAACCAATGTTGTACATTATTCCTAAATCCTAACCTAATGAATGCGAAAAACCAAATTAAGAAACATTCGATAGGTTAAACACTGTCGTAGGCTTTCACTGGCCCGAGTAAATTATTAAACTTGTGTATCGGGTATAGTCGCGTCGAATGTATAGCTAAAACGCTGACGATTCGGGCAGGTTACACTGCCCTTCTTCAGAGCTAAAACTTGGCTTCACCCGAAAGTTAAGTTTAATATTCGATAGGTTCATTAATTCACGGAAAGTTTGTACACCCATTAAGTATTAATCGTAATTAAACCATACCACATAAACACAGAGAAACAAGTTATTTGTGGGCAAAGAGCTGGAGGCTTCTATGTTAACTCCACACTCGGCAAGCCCACAACATATTCTTCTCGTAACAAACGTCTCGTCAGGGAATTGAAGCACAAGTCGAGAACTTGGGGTGGGTAACTTCTCAATCTGTTTGGCCGAGAGTCATGAAGCGTGGCTGTATTGGGCCACAACAAGAACAGGGGGCCGTAAAACATAACGATATAACCTGTTACGGGGTTGGGCCGAGATCGTTCTACAAATATTACATTTCTTCATCTCGAGTACAGGGGGGTACACAAGTTACACAACATGTCATCCCAAGATCCAACCTAGGTAATGCGTGTGGCGGCCATGTTGTGTGCCAACACTGTCTGTTTACTTTGGCGGCCATGTTGTGTGCCAAAACTGTCTGTTTACTTTGGCGGCCATGTTGTGTGCCAAAACTGTCTGTTTACTTTGGCGGCCATGTTGTGTGCCAACACTGTCTGTTTACTTTGGCGGCCATGTTGTGTGCCAACACTGTCTGTTTACTTTGGCGGCCATGTTGTGTGCCAACACTGTCTGTTTACTTTGGCGGCCATGTTGTGTGCCAACACTGTCTGTTTACTTTGGCGGCCATGTTGTGTGCCAACACTGTCTGTTTACTTTGGCGGCCATGTTGTGTGCCAAAACTGTCTGTTTACTTTGGCGGCCATGTTGTGTGCCAAAACTGTCTGTTTACTTTGGCGGCCAAGTTGTGTGCCAAAACTGTCTGTTTACTTTGGCGGCCATGTTGTGTGCCAAAACTGTCTGTTTACTTTGGCGGCCATGTTGTGTGCCAAAACTGTCTGTTTACTTTGGCGGCCATGTTGTGTGCCAACACTGTCTGTTTACTTTGGCGGCCATGTTGTGTGCCAAAACTGTCTGTTTACTTTGGCGGCCATGTTGTGTGCCAAAACTGTCTGTTTACTTTGGCGGCCAAGTTGTGTGCCAAAACTGTCTGTTTACTTTGGCGGCCATGTTGTGTGCCAAAACTGTCTGTTTACTTTGGCGGCCATGTTGTGTGCCAAAACTGTCTGTTTACTTTGGCGGCCATGTTGTGTGCCAAAACTGTCTGTTTACTTTGGCGGCCATGTTGTGTGCCAAAACTGTCTCTTTACTTTGGCGGCCATGTTGTGTGCCAAAACTGTCTGTTTACTTTGGCGGCCATGTTGTGTGCCAAAACTGTCTGTTTACTTTGGCGGCCATGTTGTGTGCCAAAACTGTCTGTTTACTTTGGCGGCCATGTTGTGTGCCAAAACTGTCTGTTTACTTTGGCGGCCATGTTGTGTGCCAAAACTGTCTGTTTACTTTGGCGGCCATGTTGTGTGCCAAAACTGTCTGTTTACTTTGGCGGCCATGTTGTGTGCCAACACTGTCTGTTTACTTTGGCGGCCATGTTGTGTGCCAAAACTGTCTGTTTACTTTGGCGGCCATGTTGTGTGCCAAAACTGCCTGTTTACTTTGGCGGCCATGTTGTGTGCCAAAACTGTCTGTTTACTTTGGCGGCCATGTTGTGTGCCAAAAAAGCCTGTTTACTTTGGCGGCCATGTTGTGTGCCAAAACTGTCTGTTTACTTTGGCGGCCATGTTGTGTGCCAAAACAGCCTGTTTACTTTGGCGGCCATGTTGTGTGCCAAAACTGTCTGTTTACTTTGGCGGCCATGTTGTGTGCCAAAACAGCCTGTTTACTTTGGCGGCCATGTTGTGTGCCATAACTGTCTGTTTACTTTGGCGGCCATGTTGTGTGCCAAAACTGTCTGTTTACTTTGGCGGCCATGTTGTGTGCCAAAACAGCCTGTTTACTTTGGCGGCCATGTTGTGTGCCAAAACTGTCTGTTTACTTTGGCGGCCATGTTGTGTGCCAAAACAGCCTGTTTACTTTGGCGGCCATGTTGTGTGCCAAAACAGCCTGTTTACTTTGGCGGCCATGTTGTGTGCCAAAACTGTCTGTTTACTTTGGCGGCCATGTTGTGTGCCAAAACTGTCTGTCTACTTTGGCGGCCATGTTGTGTGCCAAAACTGTCTGTTTACTTTGGCGGCCATGTTGTGTGCCAAAACTGTCTGTCTACTTTGGCGGCCATGTTGTGTGCCAAAACTGTCTGTCTACTTTGGCGGCCATGTTGTGTGCCAAAACAGCCTGTTTACTTTGGCGGCCATGTTGTGTGCCAAAACTGTCTGTCTACTTTGGCGGCCATGTTGTGTGCCAAAACAGCCTGTGATTCTTCGTCGAAATGATTTTCTTTCTTTTATCATGAAACTTTGATTTTCATGTGGTGGTTTGTTTCAGGTAGGGTTTGGTTGAAGCTCTACTCTAGATTCTAGAACTTTCATCAGGTAAAAGATGCATCGCAGCATCATCATTAGGTAAAGAGAATTAGCAAACATCACACACAAAAAGGATACCTCTACGTCAAAAACCGCACACAATTTTTATTTATAAATTATATCACAAGAATGGGCTTCGAAATCGAAAATCTGAATCAACAGTGCCCTGTGGTTTAGTAAGCTCTACATACTGAATGCTCTAAGTTGTGTCTTACATTGTAATCAGTATGTTCTGTTATATAGAATTAATTGTATTACTAATTATCGAATTAATAATCAAAATAACTATGCGAATGGTTATATTTCATTCAGTCTGTATAGGGCTTACCAAAACACAATGCGCTGTTCATTTAGATTTGCGATTTCTTGTTGCATTGCAATCTTGAGATATAATTAAATAATTAAACTTTTCTGCGGTTTTTTACGTAGAGACTACCCTTCGCTCTTAAGACGGGTTGAGTGTTACTGTTTCAATGAAACTTGTCTATTTTCATTGTGTGACTAATTATGATTCATTAGAATGTCGCCGACTTGACTAAGCGTATCGCGACGACACCGCCTGTCATTCGATGACTCGACACCTAAACATCCTCTAGCTGACTAATGGCGACCTGCATGGCCTGTACCGATACCGGTACAAATTATAACAATCCACTTTGTATTCTAATTTTACTCCGTTCGGTCGTTCATTGATTACATTATTAAATGTTAATTGCCGTCAATTTGTCGGTAACAGTAATAGGAAGTGAGACGCCATTTATAAGCGCACGACCTTTGATTACGGTCACATTCCTAGACTAACGACAACAACGACAAACACTTGATCACCACGGTGTGACACAATTCACTACGCATCATAGTCCGACAGTGACTCATCCTAAGTCAGTCAGTGGTCGCATTGGGGGAGGAAGGATGCAGTGAAATGAACTTACCCAAAATAAATTAATTGGTTTAATCCTCTCTATATATACAGAAATACTTTTGTGCCCCCCACCCCAGCCTTCAACCGGCAAAGAGAAATTGCTACCTTCACCATTCCCTTGAAACAATAATTAAAAATAGTTACAATTGTCATAGAACTTTAAAATATGACGTTACAAAAAATATTTAAATCAAACCACTTTTACCGATTTTACTGTACCACTTTATATATTGCCGAAATAAAAACTGTAAGAATATATGAATCATCTTGAATAAACAAAGTTTCTTACATACTTTTCGATAAACATTCTGAATTTTTAATGTTCACAGGGTACATTCCAGACGTAGACTACAAATAGGCAGAACGCTCTACTATTCAGTTCCTTGAGATTGAATTACAAAAAATGCGGACAGTTTTGAATGTTCAATGTTGAATTCATACATTATTTCAGAGTTCATTATGGTCATACAATTCTTTAGAACAAGCTCTTCACATTAGCTATGTGTGCCCTATTCTCCACTCCCTTCAAACGATACAAGTCTTACAGAATTCAATAAACTCTTGAGGCACTTCCATGCGTATGTACACTGCCCCACATCACGCACACGCACACGCACACGCATGCTCCAAGCTTATGCAGAGTGCGTGGCGGCCAGTTGGTTACAAAACCGGGCGGCCGCTTACGAAGCGATTGACCCCTAAGGGTCAGAACCCAAAACACTTAATTACAATTAAGTAAGTTAACCCTTTCGTAGGCGGTGGGAAGATTTCTTCCCACCCATTATAAGTTCGCTTCTGGGCGTTGGGAAGATAATTTCCCAGTTTCGGATCGTGCTGCTACCTAGCGGAGCGCGTGGAAATCACTTAAAAAAATTGGTACATGTCTTTAGGCCGATAACTGCAGTTCGTATAGCGTTTTGGCTTGACAGTTGACTGTTTTTTGTGACAACAAAAAAAATTCTGAAGAATAAGTGCGTAAAGTGAAAACCCGAGGTGGATTTCTCCAAGCGAGATGTAAATATATCAAATAGAAGTATTCTAGAATATGATTAGTGACATTTCCAAACTCATTTATCACATATTGTACAAAGGTGTACTTTGTTACAAAGTTGGGTAATATTTCACCCAGTGCCCATGCCTGATTGCTAACATTTGTAGGTTATGTATCTAAAATATGTAAATTTGTGCTTGGAACTCGTATACTGTAACTAATTACTATTGAATCATTGTTTTAGGGGTGGACGGAACTTTATACGTGATAATATCAGGAAAAATCAGTGCAGTTAGTGAAAATGTGACTTTTTAAAAACACTATCCAGTGGGCAGTGGGAAGAAAAATACCCACCTCATTATTGTTTATTGTATGCAATTTTTTTTTTTTTTTTTTTTGGAAATATGTATTAAATAATATTACAACTTCAAACAGCTATGTAAACTTATATTTTGTAGTACAAATAAAATTGCCCATGAAAGGGTTAACAGTTTACCACACTTGACCCCGGCAACACGCCCGATAGCCTGACTGCTAATAGAATTAGAGCGGCCGGCGTGAAATGCGAGGGGGGGGGGACGACCAACTGATGATAATGTCATGACACTAGGGGGAGAGTCTCAGTATGATATAGGCCTACCTCAAGAATGTTACACCACATAACAAAAAATGCGTGAACACAATCGTTGACAGCACTTTGTGATTTCGTAAGCACAAAACAAATTGGGTGCTCATTATCTCTAAAATTATAATCTTCAGTTGCTTTTATAGCTTTTATTTTGTTTGTAAAATCCATATCATATAAAAAAATAATAATAATTATCCAACAAAAATATAAATTTAAAATTATTTTGACTTAGTGGCACCGAAGCTTAGGGTAAGAGCGTCGGTATGTAAAGCCGGAGGACCCGGGTTGGATTTCCCGTCGGGGCAAACTTTTTCGACAATTATTGGAAACGCTTCACAACATTATACCCAAAAAACTGCAGGCTTAAATCCTGTATAATAATAAAAAATAAACCATCTCTTGATTACTGGTATACTACAAACGGCTGCACTATTGATAACTGGGTCTTGTTGGTTATTAAAATAAAACATTTTACCTTCTAGGTGTGATTATTTAACCATCGGTAAAAATTTGTTGCTGAGCCCGTTATGTCAGAGATTTTAGAATAGATAAAACAATAATGGTAAATTGACTTTATTTGATAACAGTTCATGTTTTATTAAAGTAATGTCTTTAGTGCTTTGGTTACAAAGCCATAGACTTGTGTTATAGTAGAGGAGCAAAAGGTATCTCGTGCGCCTTTCGTGGAAGAGTATTGCGGTAAACGGTATTCTGTTACGGCATACCATACGAGTATTTTGCACCTACCTGGCAGATCCTGGCACGCTGCAGAGGGCGCCAGGAGCGTCGTGACGTCATAGACACGTTTAAATTAATTACTTTTGAACGGTTTATGTCACAGAAAATATCAAGAGGACAATTTTCTGATGTCATACTAGATGAGAATTTATAACCTATCTGCCACATTCTGGCGGACTGCAGAGGGCGCCAGGAGCGTCGTGACGTCATATACACGTTTGAACTAATAACGTTTGAACGGTTCATGTCACAGAAAATATGTAGGGTACAATTCTTCTATAAAATACTATACGAGTATTTTGCACCTACCTGGCACATCCTGGCACGCTGAAGAGGGCGCCAGGAGCGTCATGACGTCATAAACACGTTTTAATTAATAACGTTTGAACGGTTCATGTCACAGAAAATGTCAAGGGAACAATTCTATAACGAAATACTATTTGAGTATTTTGCATCTACTTGGCACATCGTGGCACGCTGCAGAGGGCGCCAGGAGCGTCGTGACGTCATACACTTTGTCATTAATAACTTTTGAACGGTTCATATCACAGAAAATATCAAGAAGACAATATTATAGAGAATTTAAATACAAATCGATTAGTATGTACCAATAGGGTAATCATGTAATATTTAAGGGAGAAATTGCTAACAAAAAATAATAATTAGATGTGTATATGATATGCAGGGCATCCCTCATCGTAATATCTATTTATTACTATTTCGGAGTTATAATTGTATCACTGTGTGGGACTTAATAATCGTAGTCATCCCAACATACCCATGGGTATCTGTTGTTTAACAATAATAAAAATCATTATTATTGTATACTAGTTACTATTCATAGACTGATTAGTAAAACTCACGTTTGCTAGAAGTTCTCTTCATCTTCATCATCGTCGTCTTCATCCTCATCTCCCGTGTTGTCGGTATTCAAGCACTCTTGTTCCTCGTCTTCAGTAGAACAGCCACAAAGCTCGGTGCACCTCATGTTATTTGCTTTGCAGCTGCATCTTGACGCACACCTTGATTTTAAGCAGTTGCATTTAACTAGTTGAATGACGGCAGCCGGTGCAGGTTTGAGGGTTATCATGACTGCCACATACTCGTTGCTCTCAAGTAGCCATCCGTAGTCTTCGGGTAATAAGTTGATAGGGTTGGCAACCTGGTAATTATGCCACACCCAGCATTGATGGTGAGCACCTAGTATGGCTTGGAGATATGTGGCTTTGCTGGGTGAAAGCTTTTGGTGGGTGCTTGGCAAGACTTTTTGTGAAACATGCGCCATCGAAGGTCAGACACTGATCTCAGTTTAGTGAATGGACAGTACAGTTTGCAAACAAACTTCTCTAGACCACTTATCACGGAGTCTTTTAGAGCAACAGTTTAACCTAGTTCTTTAAACTTTGAAAATATTTCATAGTCGGATTCTTCCACACACCAGCACTTGTGAGGATCTAGCCAAACTTCTTGTCATGCGCATTGACAACAGTTATAGTGAGTTTTCAGAGGTCCACGTGGTATTTGATAGATATGACATTCCTGTTTCATTAAAATCGGCTACTCGAAAGACTTGCAAGGAGGAAAAGCTGCTGTAGCTTATCGCATTACAGACAACACGCCAATCGGGCCCTTGAGCATGTCACAACTACTTGGTCACACCAAAACCAAGTATGAGCGGACAGAATATTTTTCACAGAAGATAATTCGAGCCTCACAGGCCATGGAGCGACAACCAGTTGTCGCATGGAGTAACAAGACTATAAGTACAAAAACACTTCTATCACACTTAAATAGTGAACAGGAAGAAACCGATACTAAGATGTTGCTTCATGCATTAGATGCGACAAAACGAGGAGCTACTCAAATATCTATTTTTCCCCAGATACAGATGTCCTTATCCTGGTACTGCGACGTTACACCGATCTCTGCAAAAATACTGTGTTCATTACAGGTAAAGGGGAAAATAATAGAAGGATAGCACTTGGGTCACTATACAACACACTTGGGCAAAATCAAGTTTCAGGACTAACTGGATTTCACGCTTTCAGTGGTTCCGACAACACTGGGGGATTTTCAGGAAAGGGGAAGCTTTCGTGCTGGAAAGCTTTCAGAGAATCCGACTATGAAATATTTTCAGCATTTAAAGAACTAGGTTTTACTGTTGCTCTAAAAGACTCCGTGATAAGTGGTCTAGAGAAGTTTGTTTGCAAACTGTACTGTCCATTCACTAAACTGAGATCAGTGTCTGACCTTCGATGGCGCATGTTTCACAAAAAGTCTTGCCAAGCACCCACCAAAAGCTTTCACCCAGCAAAGCCGCATATCTCCAAGCCATACTAGGTGCTCACCATCAATGCTGGGTGTGGCATAATTACCAGGTTGCCAACCCTATCAACTTATTACCCGAAGACTACGGATGGCTACTTGAGAGCAACGAGTATGTGGCAGTCATGACAACCCTCGAACCTGCACCGGCTGCCGCTGCCGTCAGTCAACTAGTTAAATGCAACTGCTTAAAATCAAGGTGTGCGTCAAGATGCAGCTGCAAAGCAAATAACATGAGGTGCACCGAGCTTTGTGGCTGTTCTACTGAAGACGAGGAACAAGAGTGCTTGAATACCGACAACACGGGAGATGAGGATGAAGACGACGATGATGAAGATGAAGAGAACTTCTAGCAAACGTGAGTTTTACTAATCAGTCTATGAATAGTAACTAGTATACAATAATAATAATTTTTATTATTGTTAAACAACAGATACCCATGGGTATGTTGGGATGACTACGATTATTAAGTCCCACACAGTGATACAATTATAACTCCGAAATAGTAATAAATAGATATTACGATGAGGGATGCCCTGCATATCATATACACATCTAATTATTATTTTTTGTTAGCAATTTCTCCCTTAAATATTACATGATTACACTATTGGTACATACCAATCGATTTGTATTTAAATTCTCTATAATATT
The DNA here is from genome assembly GCA_945910005.1 of Isoperla grammatica. Lineage (NCBI taxonomy): Eukaryota > Metazoa > Arthropoda > Insecta > Plecoptera > Perlodidae > Isoperla > Isoperla grammatica. Next base: position 16,406,396 of record OX246743.1, on the reverse strand, counting down.
GTCTTCTTGATATTTTCTGTGATATGAACCGTTCAAAAGTTATTAATGACAAAGTGTATGACGTCACGACGCTCCTGGCGCCCTCTGCAGCGTGCCACGATGTGCCAAGTAGATGCAAAATACTCAAATAGTATTTCGTTATAGAATTGTTCCCTTGACATTTTCTGTGACATGAACCGTTCAAACGTTATTAATTAAAACGTGTTTATGACGTCATGACGCTCCTGGCGCCCTCTTCAGCGTGCCAGGATGTGCCAGGTAGGTGCAAAATACTCGTATAGTATTTTATAGAAGAATTGTACCCTACATATTTTCTGTGACATGAACCGTTCAAACGTTATTAGTTCAAACGTGTATATGACGTCACGACGCTCCTGGCGCCCTCTGCAGCCCGCCAGAATGTGGCAGATAGGTTATAAATTCTCATCTAGTATGACATCAGAAAATTGTCCTCTTGATATTTTCTGTGACATAAACCGTTCAAAAGTAATTAATTAAAACGTGTCTATGACGTCACGACGCTCCTGGCGCCCTCTGCAGCGTGCCAGGATCTGCCAGGTAGGTGCAAAATACTCGTATGGTATGCCGTAACAGAATACCGTTTACCGCAATACTCTTCCACGAAAGGCGCACGAGAACTTAAATGTTACCTTTTGCTCCTCTACTATTAACCTTTTTGAATAAGTGTGGCTTTCTATGAGATGAAAAAGTGACTATGAAATAGTGTAAACACTTAGAAAATACAACTGCATTGTGGTCGTCAACATATATAAAGACCATTTTCCCTACTAATACCCTCAAAGACATTTCATCTAAGAAGAGATAGCACGTTAAGTTCACAATATGCAAATTACATATACGTCACTCGTAAGAACACTGGTCGCAGTAGATTATTACCATATCACAGTGATCACTTTTATGAATACCATTAATTAAAAGGAAATACGACTGTGTTTATATTGTATCAGTAATTATCTAAAGAAGGCCTCAAAACATTAAACGCACGTATTATGTTCATTAAAATTATAATTTAATCCCTAAAGACGGTAAACAAGCTTTCATTGTAATGAAATATGGAAATGGGAACATAAATTAGGAGCTCTTAATTTGATTATTATAGAAATAAAAATTAACAGGGATACTTATAATTGTAATACATTAATGAATTTTGTATTTCTGAACTTTGTCCCCTTCTTCTTTCAAAGTAAATTTTTGTTTTCGTTTTTGAGGAACTATAATGAAATCATTAATTTAGTACGGTTTTCACATTGACCTTATAACTGGCAATCATTTTCGATCAATATCTTAAAAACATGTTTTCGAGCTGGCCGACTATTCATAAAACAGTTACCCTATACAGCGAATATAGTCCCTCTTGGTCAAGTTTTGGATAACTGCCAGGAAACAAAACACAGGAGCAAAACACGATGAGAATATCCTTTCTGCTGCATTTGTCCTACAATATTATAAAGTATTTATTCAGACTAATAATTATTAATTGTGCTTTCAGTTGCAAATATTAACACTTTTGTTTCGTTGATATTATATTGGATTGCACTTCAGACAAAATTATGCAAAATAATGTGTATACAAAATAATTGTATGAATAATGCTATTATCCTCCTTTGTAAATTAGTTTTTATAACTGAATAGGATAGACGTTAATAAATAAATAAATACACATCATACAATACCCACAAATCCGGAGTTATATTGGAACTAACTTACTATTGCATTTATACAAAACCCCCAAAAATATTTGAAATGTATACGTTTTGATCAAATTAGACAATATGAGATATTGAATTTGCTAATTTTATTCAAACACAATAAATTGTGCATCCTTTTTTTAATTGTACCTATACATCTTAATAATATCTGGTACCACATCATTTCAAAATGTGTACATTGGATCTTATATTCTAAATTAAAAAACCACGAACAAAAAAAATGTAATTCTCATTCCTCAAGTAGGCCTAAATGTGTCGAGCACTCTTAAAAAGTAATGAGCTGTTTCAATTTCATCCCTCCGCTATAAAAAAAACAACCGTTGATGTTCTAATGTCATCTCGTCCACGCGGTATAAAGGTTGATTCCTCAATTTAATACATCAGACATTACACTGGACCGTGTTTAATGCGATAGTTACAAGACAATAAAAGAAAATGTGCGCCACGAGACTTTCAGAGTAATTGAACTGAAGTGAAGAATGTCCTACACAGCAGCGAGAGTTGAGAGATTGAACTGAAGTGAAGAATGTCCTACACAGCAGCGAGAGTTGAGAGATTGAACTGAAGTGAAGAATGTCCTACACAGCAGGGAGAGTTGAGAGATTGAACTGAAGTGAAGAATGTCCTACACAGCAGGGAGAGTTGAGAGATTGAACTGAAGTGAAGAATGTCCTACACAGCAGGGAGAGTTGAGAGATTGAACTGAAGTGAAGAATGTCCTACACAGCAGGGAGAGTTGAGAGATTGAACTGAAGTGAAGAATGTCCTACACAGCAAGGAGAGTTGAGAGATTGAACTGAAGTGAAGAATGTCCTACACAGCAGCGAGAGTTGAGAGATTTCTCGTGAAACCTCATTCGCGAATCAAACCACAGAATAGGACGGAAACGCTCAACTTTGCACATGTAAATAAATAAAAAATAAACGTGTACAGTCTACCCACTTAACGTATGCCCTCTCAGTTACAACAACTGATTGTCAGTGGGGACATTTAAATATACAGTTTATAATGTGCTTCGTTGCTATGACGGCTCCAAAGTCACCGTTTACATAAGAATTGCATAAGTTGAGAGTAAGACCACAGACCAAGCGCAATCATAACAATTAGTTTTATTTTGGCATTAGTTAAAGGCAATATGTCAACAATAATTCACAGATATGCCTTATGTATAAATTTAACTAATAAAAGTTCGATTATTTAAAAGAATTAGTATTAATACCGTACTTGAAAGAACATTTCAGATAGACACATTGAAATGTGTATAATATGCTATTTCACCCAGTTGGTAAATGAAAGAAATAAAACATCGGAAACGTTATCAAAACGTAAACAAAATCCAGAAATAGAAATTTGGACAAAAACATCTAATAAAGGTACGGTCATCTAAAGTTTCCCCATAGACCAGTCGCTAAGAAAATGAATGGTACTTCCTACATTGACCACCCATGTCCCGCCCGCTAAGATATGCGGACTCATGTCCCTTTAGGACGGTGACAATGGGCCTGGATGGCGGATGCTATTTGCATTTATTGGCCTATTATGTATGTCTCTCGCAATTAGCATGCGGAGCGCGATCGACGCAGCCTCATCACTTCTATGCTGAACTTGTCGTAATCACGGTTATAGAACTTGGCGTATTATACCCAACACATTCACTGTCAACGCAAAACTATCCTATAAGACTGAAACTTGTTTTGGGATTTCGCGTACGGAGTCGTGATTACAACTTATGTAACTGTCAGCATATCTTATATGTTTTGGGTATCTTGTATGATACATCTTGTCCAGGCACGGCGGCAGGGGGGGACAAAGGGTACAGCTGTACCGGGCCCCGGACTTCAGGTGGCCCCGTGTAGCTAGTAATGAGACTAACGAAACGAGACATAATAACGACAAGGTAATCAATTTAGGGAATCATTTGTTTTGTTCCTTCGAAAATCGAAATAGGTAGGAACAAGAGTTATATATAATAGGTAAACCAACCCCAACATCTTGCCTTGCCCACTCGCGTTCTTCACTCATGAGGGTGCCGCCCGCAAGTGCGGTGCACGGTCAGCGCGGAGACTACGATAATAGTCCGTTACCGCGCATGTGTTGACCGCGCCGGCGCGCTGCTGTAGTGTCCCAAGGTGGTGAACGGGCATTTAGCAACATGCGAGGAACAAGGCTTCAAGAGCGATTAAATAGTTTGGCATTACTATCTATTGAACACGAAACAGCCCGAGCAATAGATTTCAATGACGTTATCAAAGATTTTGCCTCGGTAAAAGTGAGAACACTTGTGTGGTAAAAAAATGTAATATGTTCAACATTAAAAATAAACAATTTAAATAATGATTCAAAGTTTTAATTAACTACCTACCAACAATATCTGTTAAGCTATGTTCAGATGTGTACTTTACAGACATATTTACTGCTACGTAATATGTGGTACTTTACTTGTGGTATACTTGCTACTTATAACAATAAACAATTAAAGTAATGATTCGAAGTCTTAATTAACTAACTACCTTCCAAAAATACCCGTTTAGCTGTTATGTGTACTTTACAGTTACATATATTTACTGCTACGTAATATGTGGTACTTACAGGTAGGTACACGCGTACTGCACACGCATACTACACGTACTGTCCTTGCCTAGTTTATTTATATTGTAAACATTAAAAATAATCATTAAAAATAATAATACAGGGGAGGACAGTATAACAGAAGAAATTCACCAGCACGCTACACGACAGAGAGAACACCTTCATAAAGAAAGAAGCAATACAAAAAAGGACAGTCATCATCATTAAATATAGGAAAGGTCTTATACAATAATCTACCAACCCATATCAAACTAATAGCCTAGCGGATACAAGTAAACAACTAATGGCATTGAAAGAAGATTCAGTTGATAATTGTTTTTACAGTGTGGAAGAGTACATGAACAGAGGGAAAAATCCAGACTTTTACATACCATTAAGGGTGGTTTTTCTAGTTTTCTTTTCTTTCAATGTTTATGATTGTATTATAATATCTGTTTATTGTTCTGCTAGATTAAGTATTTTAAATAACTTGTACAATGCTGTTATTGTTATTGTATAGATGTTAGATGTAATGTGCAAACCTGACAAATACTATGTTATTAACATGTAAACCTACAGGATCCTAATAAACTGAACTGAACTGAACAGTCGACAGCATGCCGAGCATAACAATAATTGGACTTCATACCGTTTTAACATATCTCGTTCTCATGCGTCACTCATAGAAGTTGAAATCGAACAGTGTTACGTTTGAGGTGCTAACGACTTCACCAGAGGGCCCACAATACGATCATAGAAACGGGCCTGAGTCAAGCGTGCCAATAGCAAGTTTAATGGCGACATTGTATAATATTCTCGAAGTTTCTTGAGGCATCCAAGATTCTTGTGGTACTGCATGAGTACTCGATACCTCAAGAAACTTCGAGAACATTATGACGTATGCACCGATCTATTGTTTGTTGTTTTACACTTTTTCAATTTCAATGGCCGAGTCTTGACATACCCATAATTTTAAATGTTGTGCCCAATTCCTTTCTGAATTCACGAAACTTTGTTTATTTCCGATTTAACCAATAAACTTGAATTGGTAACCTAGATTCCCAAACAACATTACGTCCATCTCAATGCATGGTGTCTTCTTCTACCAGTTGACATGTTTGTTTGGCGAAAATCAATCTTCGATAAACAACTAATCGAAGTTTGTGGAACTCAATCGGGTTTAATCGATCCAGAAATAGAACATTTTCTGGAAATAACAGCTATAAATAACACATAACTCATGTGTTTACTTCAACTAACATCATACACAACGTTCAAGTATCCCTTCTTTCTTCTACCGTTCATAAATAATGACAGTAGGCAACTTCGTGTGTAGTTAACGGCTTCGCTAATTCGAATCAGTGTAAAAAGCGTTTTGATACTGTAGTCTACGACCGGGAGTTTCCTATTGCGGCGGATTAGAACAATCGTCTCAATCACCTCAGAAAACAATGAACTTGACTGCGGCGTCGACGAGGCAGCCCAAGTCAGTCCCTCGGCTGAGATGCATCCAACTAAGCAACCCAGTCAAGCGCGGCCGTATTTGTTTGCAACATGGAAACGCAACTAGTCCCAATTCGTAAACAACTGCTCATTTCATGCACACTGATTCAACGGAAATCAACCGACTTTTGGCGTTCTTTTACACATTCATAGAAGACAGTCTTCCGCTTACAGTATAGAGTACGCACGCCTTATTTGTCAGGACTCACGCCGGCGGCTGTTAGGAATGTTCAGGTAACCAACCGACAATCGTAAATTATCCCTAATGGATCTGTTTCAATTAGATTGTACCCCCCCCCCCCCCCCCCCCCACCGGCCCGATCACGTGCGCATTCACAAAAAAGTACGCCAAATTTGTTTAAAATGTTTGTACTTTTAAAAAATTTAGAACGTAAAGGAGACCATATTTGGTATTTAAAACACGTACTTGCTCTGAACACTAACCTGGGCACGATTATGCCATTCTAGTCGACTACACAATACAGTAGAGAGTAGCTTCGCGTTCTTCTACCGCCGTAGAAAGCTCACTGAACCATTATACAACGCGAACGAGTACAGATATCCTACTTATGCACTTCCCTGTTAATTATTAATTAAAACGTGGCACAATTAAATACAGCTGATGAGCTTAGTCGCTGCGCGAACCTTGCAATATACACTGCAAACACTTGCAACGAGACATGGAGGGAATTCCAGACTGCATTAACAATGTCAAAGGCGAACGAGCTACATATTATACTGGCACATTATGTCGCCTTTGTAGGCTACATTTACTCGAGTGTTCGTAGAATCTAGGACGATCGTCTCTTTCGTCTCTGCTGTAAAACTAAATTCATTCGATGTTAAGCTCATTTCAAAGGATTTAACATTAAATTAAACTTAGCTGATCTAGTCTTGTGAAGCTCCAAAACGAGCAAAAACAGTATAAAGATTTTGTAAAGAAAATAAATACAAAGACAATACATTTGTTTTCGTGATGTTTATTTGTAAATGCGAGTTTTAATTTCAACTGATAAGTAGCTTAAGCGCCATTCACAATCAGTAGTAAGGTTTAAGGCGTAAGAAGTCTCAAGGCGTATTGCAAAGTGTAAGTTTCAATGTAACTCATCACAACGCGTCGTAAGCCGTAACGTGTAAGGTGTTAAGGCTGGTCCACACAGATTTTTAAGACATACGATTTAAGGTTTAACGCGTAGTCGTAAAGTTGGATCATACGAAACACGTACTGGCGTTCACACAAAGTTTTAGTTTTAAGACGTTGATTTCATTGTTGTTTTTAAAACAACGTCTTAAAACCTTATGCGTTATGTCTTCAAAATCTGTGTGGACCAGCCTTAAAAAGTTTCAATTTTTTTACATTTCTTATGCATTGCTCCATAAGCCATACGAAGTTGCACCTTAAGCCTTATAACCGCTTGTAAATGATGCTTTACTATAAGGTTTCGGCTTGGTTTACTACAGTTTGAATAAACATTACATCCAAAATACCCGGTGTCTTCTACCAGGAGTAATGTCATTTCCGGTCGGAGCAAATCTCCGATTAACGACTTATCTCGGTATAGCCTAAACTAAACGTTCAGTGAAACCGGTACTGAACGTAATTATAACTCAGTATGTGGCCATACGTGCTTTCTTTATAATAAGCTATAATTATGATTCGCTTGGGATGTTACCTGATTTTAATCGTAGTTCGTAAAAATCTGTACGGTAGATAGTGTTCACCAGTGATAGTTAATTGCCACTAAATTACACAACTATAATAATTTATTCGATTAAATGTTGATGTTTTTTTTTTTCAAAAATACCTCGAAAAAGCGTTACACCAGAAAATGGGAGATTACAATTACTATATTCTGTTCGTTCGTCCTGTTTGAAAGCAAATCATAACGCGTTTTGTAAATGCTTCGTATAAAACAGGAAGTGGTGAGTGACCCCACCCTAGCTGACATGTGACCCTCATAAATGTGCGGACAATAATCCGACCCGGGCATGTTTGATGGGACAGCATTTGTGGCACCAATTACAGCAGCGGTGGATATAACGAAGTGTTTTGAGTTAGTAAACCCAGGACCGACTGTACTGTAGGTATGTAAGCTATGTACCAAAGCCTCTATCAACGCACACACTAACTATAGACTTGAGTCTAGAGCGTTAGTTCTAGCTAGCGCCATAATAAATATCCATGCAATTCAATATATTTTGACTTCATATTTTTTTCCACAGATTGGCTGACAAGCAATTCTCTCAGGACACATCTCAAAGCTCCAAGTGTGGACTAAACTCACTCCCAGCTAATCGCAGCTCCACTGCCACCATTTTATAGACGTTGTTGATCAATGTTGTTTGGACAGACTACGAAGTACGAACTACGAAGCATTGAGACACAGCCTCAGTATCACTATAGTAACCCAAGGTCCACTAGATCGCTTGTACCGCTAGGAGTAAATCCAGTAGACTTTGTAGTAACCTACCCACCATAATCCGCCGTAATGCATGTTTTGGATTTAAAACAAAAAAAAAATAATTTACGTTCAACAAAGGCTCAACAATTGACACCTAAACATCACCTGTGAATTAGTTCATTTTCTTGCCACCAGTAAAGCAACAAGACGAGGGGTGTCGGAACGTAGTCTATACACGTGTCACGATTGTACTGACGTCATAGACGACAACCAACGGTCATTTGCGCGACCAAAAGGCTTCGCAGAAACATGTTAGACTTGGTTTTGTCGCCGCAAAAACCAATATTCGGCCACTTAAAACAGGCGTCATTAGTCCGTCATTTGGTTTTTCCGTGCGTTCTCTCTCTCTCTCTCTCTCTCTCTCTCTCTCTCTCTCTCTCTCTCTCTCTCTCTCTCTCTCTTTCGTCTCTCTCTCTCTCTCTCTCTCTCTCTCTCCTCTCTCTCTCTCTCTCTCTCTCTCTCTCTCTCTCTTTTTTTCTCTCTCTCTCTCGCACACACGAACACACCAGCTAGCTTCTGTTCAAACACAATCAGCCATAATACAAGAGTCTATTTGTCACATCCTGCACGTTTGCCGTATTAACAGCTCGACTAGTTGTGTAGCCGGCCAGCCTGCTATTATTTCCGGGTCATCTTCATTTCCTCCTTGCAGCCGGGCAGCCGGGTAGCCGGCTGGCGATCAAGAAGGCACTGGTCCACATTTCCCGTTCCGCCGTCACGAATGTTCAAGAAGGCACTGGTCCACGTTTCCTACGAGATCAACATTTTCACTCGACTAAAGAATAAGATATAAGATCATTGGTGCTGATTTACCATCTATGGTTTGTTTACGATTAGCTATCGCACCAGACTTCATAGCTTGTCAGTGTTAAGGTATAACGCACCCGCCTCAGGGCAGCTAAAAGTGGCTCCACAGCGACCTTGTAATGCTGACGTCATAGATGAGTGAGTCACAGCCAATCAGCGAGTGACTTTTAAATACTGACGTCAGTATCCACAAGACTTCTGTGGAACGACTAAAGCTTGTTCACAGTTACATACTTGTTCTGAAACAACCTTACAGATGCTTTCTTCATAGATGAGTGAGTCGTAGCCAATCGGCGAGTCCCAATCTCTAAAACCGATCGCTGATTACCCTAAGGTTGTTTCAATTGCCTCGAGGCATCTACAGCTTGAAAGTGTAAAGCTGTATCACGCCCACTTCTGAGCATATATAAAGCTTGTTCACAACTAGATATCACACCTGCCTCTCGGCACACACACTAAAGACAAAGCAAGGTTGGAAAATGTTGCAAGACATAAATAATGCCAATCAGGCACAATAATATACGCATACTTTCAACAATACAATTGAAATTCTTAAGTTTTTAAAACACCTAGAAGTTCTTTAGATTTATTATAGTCAGTCATATTATTGATGTCATCAACACAATGCTTTGTTAAAATACAATCTTCTTAGAATATATCTGCCTTGAGTGTTTGTTATTTCAATACAACTTGTTGCAATTAGCAAGAATCACGTTCTCATGCACATGAGGAACAACCAAACGATCTATTCTTCAATGCAACCACGAGAACAATTTATTTAGAAAGTTGTGGCCTATGAAAAATACATATACAACTCTTTAGTTAAAGTAATTCAATCGTGAGCACAACTCTTTGCCTGTCCATCAACTTCTTTTTGGGTGATGTCTAAAAGACGCTTAAAACGCCAGCAATGATCAATTATGTATGTACAAATAAGGGCACCTCAAACGGGTGCATGAGAGAAAGAATTGTATAGTTGATAAAAACAATATCTTCAGGACTAAATGTCAACGGGAATTAAACAATAAACATCACTGAGAATATATTATTAGCTTACATACAATACACAAAATAAATTTTAAATTGTCGACTATCCAAAGTGAAATGACATTACCATCCTCGTAATGAAATTTTTGTGTTTACCAACAACACTCAGTTTGGGAGTTTGTTGTTAATATTTGTAGCTTAAATTTATAATGAAGAAAAGCATAATTACTTGATATTTTCATTATTACACAATACAATATTTGTTTGTAATTTGGTCGGTGTACAACCACAATATTACCTCTTTAAAATGACTCAATCTTTGTTAAGCTAGTAAGAGACAATGGGAATATTATATAGTAGAGTACGTATGATGAGCTTCAGAATATAATAACCACAACGCCATTGACTTTAACTTCACTTGCGAATTAATGGCGAGAAAGGGTGGTGTATGGCTAGGAAGGAAACAGATATAGAAACCTCTACTACCATATTATCTGAACTTCTTTAGATAACACTTGTGTGTTATCAACACTTTGTGTCTAGATTGTCGTTGAATGCAAGTGTTGGTCATTTGCAACCCACAGGCAGTAACTGCCTTGCGTTGCACGAGCTAACCAATATGTCTCGTTACTAACGAGAAATGTTATTAGATTAGATCATGGGGCTAAGCGGGGGACTACTTATATCAGTGTAACACAACGCGAAATTACCGATTTTTAATCATAACTCATTCATAATATTTAATACTCCATAAAATATCGAACAAGTGAGAAAGCGCTAAACCCATTGGCTTCGTAAGCAGTGTATAGACTCGCTGCTAAGTATTTTAATATTACAGTATCACCATAGATGATTTAGAGAAAGTCAGAAAAGTGATGACATTTCTAGAATGTATTCTGTTCATTTCATGATATTTTTGTCAGTAGATTAATATATAGAACATAATATGCTGTAAATAGAATTATATTTTCATTACTTTTTAAATAAAAATTTTAAATTTAGGCTCATACAAGCCTACAACACATAGTGTATATTTAAAATAATTGCGGTAATATTGTCACTACTTGACGAGAAAAACGAGTTTTTGAATACATAAAGAATATATTCTGTAAACTGAAGTATATTTTAACGCTTTCCGATGTTTCCTACATCATTCATACAAAACTAGGCTGATACAAACATAGCTAATACCTACATCTTATTCTCATTACTTTACAAAAATATTGAGGCGTACTAACAAACTATTTTGTATGAGTAGGCGGGCGTCACCGTGCTAACCACTAACTGGTCAATTCACGGTCTCGAAGGTGTAACCCAACATACCCTAACAACATAATCACCTTCGCAGCGAGCATAGTGTTCACACTAGACTTGCACCAACCAGCTGTACGTGCTGTAAACTTTACTACATACATATAGCAATTAATGAGTACCAACCATATAATATAATTACATGGTTTTATGAGGCCTGCGGTTGAGAACACTGCCTCAGGCACACCGGTGCCGTAAGCTATACAACCATGACCCCAGGGATGCCAAAGTCGAAAAGGCTTAGAAGTTCGTCACTAGAATAACACTTCATTCATGTACTAGTCATTCAACATTGCATATTCGTCACTGAAGTTAAAATCATTTTATAAAACATTTTACAAGGTTAATTCGTCAGTGAAATAACACTTCATTCATCCATTATTACTCATTCAACATTGCATAAAATCATTTTATAAAACATTTTACAAGGTTAATTCGTCAGTGAAATAACACTTCATTCATCCATTATTACTCATTCAACATTGCATTAAATCATTTTATAAAACATTTAACAAGGTTAATTCGTCAGTGAAATAACACTTCATTCATCCATTATTACTCATTCAACATTGCATTAAATCATTTTATAAAACATTTAACAAGGTTAATTCGTCAGTGAAATAACACTTCATTCATCCATTATTACTCATTCAACATTGCATAAAATCATTTTATAAAACATTTATTTAGGGTTGATAAAATTAAAACATCAGTAAATGAAAATCAGCAGTCATCAGAAATATTCCATAGAAGCTTTGTTAAAACGATCAAATGATTACATTTGCCGTTAAAGCTTTCATAGCTAATATTTTGACCGTAAAAACATCTCATTTTTCAGTTTCCGTGTATTGAGTGAATGAATGATCGTTATAAATATAAAATTGTTAAGGTGCTTCCTATAATTCAAATAACTGTTACATTGACGAGTGCCAATAATTTGTATTTACCTTATATTATAGTGACAAAAACCAACAAACGTGTTCGCGAAATATGTTACTTTGTGTGAACAGGGGAAATTTTTCACTCGACTCCATGCACAACGTCAACATCGCAAATCTCCACACATGCAACCGTCGCATAAACCGTGCACGATTTGCTTGCGTGGTAGTGAGTGCAATTAGTCGGTTTTAATTGCTCAATGCTGAATCAGCAGACATAATTTGTAATGCTCTATCTATACAACGGGACCTACAATTAAGTTACACATTCGAAATTTGCGGATTTTCCGCTATTTCTAAACATAAGTTCTATAACAGAAACGTTCCATTGTTGTTGATAAATCCACCTGATACTGGCTTAGAAATAGACGATGACTGGAACCGTCATATCAACGAAACACAATATAACAATGGTTCAAGTATAATATCCCCCACTAAGTATCAGTTCTTGAATTCAGGCTAGATACAAGAAAATATATAAATGTATTTATTTATTTTTAAAAAATGTCCTTTCATAACAATCACAAGAACCAATCAACAACAGTGCAGTGTATTAGTCACAAACTGCAAGTTCTAACCGAGACTATAACAAAATTAACTGAAAAGGTGATGTTTAGGTCCAAATTCAACAAAACTCTGTAAATCACCGATTTAATAATCTCGGACCGGATTGGTTACGATAATACAAAATCACGGTGTCTTCTAATCGGAGAAAACCTTCGATTAACGCGGCTAATATCGGTTCTACTGGCAAACTTGGCTTATAGGCCTAACTTTTTTTTTTTTTTTAGCTATCAACTGTTGTACTATCAACTGTACAATCAACAACCAACTGTTTGTACAATCAACTGTTTGTAGCTATCAACTGTTGAACATTTGTATTGTTATTACTATATGCTAATGGCGCAGATAATCACACAGTCCAGCAGCGCTATCTCTTGACAATTTCTCGCGGCGAACATAGTTAAACCAAACATGGCCGTGTGGCGTGTACTGACAGTAATGGTGGCAAAGGTGATCCACCATCCATAACGTAACAACATCAGCACAAAATACACTCGGACAATGTTGCCAGATCGTTTTGATTGCGGTGTTGCACACGGATGAGTATAGTGTGTTGTGTGTTACAACCTTGTGCCGTCATTTCATGCATGGGTGGGCAATATAGCGAGTCAGACAACAAAAGAAAAAGAAAACGTAACCGGTGATTTAATGTCAATTGCTCTTGAAAATAATCGGCACGTGACATATATTACCTTTTAAATGGGGTGATTTAATAGATTTATGTAACGTGAAGGTAAGACGTAATATTGATGGTATCATTTAGTATATACTAGTTTTGATAAAGACTATCGAAATTACCCGAAATAATGTTTATATTTTCTAAATTCATTGCATTGATTATTTGTAACTAGGGTTTCGTATATAAACTATCAAATATTTTGAGCTTGAGGTTATGTTTCAAGTTTATATATATATATATATATATTTGATACCCTAACCATGCAATTATTCAACAATATGGAAATGAAAAGCATCTAGTACCAATCCGACGGTCATTTACCCACTAATACACGCAAAGGTTGCATGGATATTAATCTGTTCACCATTAGGCCAACTACGATGTCTATATCGCACACACGTTGAATAATCTTCAAAGTGAAACGAGGATCAACCAAAATGCACTCAAGGCAGACGACATTTCCAATGCGAAAAACGTCTTTTCTGAATCTGAAACATTTTAATGAGTTCCCTTTCAAGTTCCGTGTACACGATTTTGTTTATTAAACTCTTGATTAGATCCGAGAACATTCGTCGTTGAATGTCATTTCCACAACTTCTACGCTACCCGACTGAGATGAAAAGAAAGGTTATATATATATATATATATTATATGATTCCGGAAGTGGAAAGATCATTGACAAAATGAATACTGTTGCTTTTGATTCGGAGCGGTAAATGAATGAGTTCGACGTCTTTCAGTTTCTCTTCTCCATCTATACAGTCTACTCTCCACTTTCCTGTCTCAATGGATACGCTTGCAATTATACAAAAGTTTAAAGGTATAAGAATAATGAACATTACGAAAATTCCTTTCTAAAATTGCAATTACATGACTTAATTAATAAACCGCGGATGAAACAAGTATGGTTTCATTAGGTACACATATCATGAATAGTTCGCAAGTAACATCTTGACGTAAACAGGCGGATGAATCAAGTATGGTTTCATTAGGTACACATATCATGAATAGTACGCAAGTAACATCTTGACGTAAACAGGCGGATGAATCAAGTATGGTTTCATTAGGTACACATATCATGAATAGTACGCAAGTAACATCTTGAGGTAAACAGTGAGTAAAATAATAACATCATATTATTAAACACGTGCTACAAAAAACATCTAATCGTGTTATTACTGTAGCACAGCTGTTATAGCGGAGAGCTACTCCCAGTAACAACGCTACTTAAAATGTAAAGTAATGGTAACAGTATAACAATGTGATGTTGCCGTTTATTTCGTTCTTCGAGGTTTTACTATTGAGACTACTCTACTATTGAGGTCTACTATTGAGGGGGGGGGGGGCTTCAGTTTGTTAACCCCGTGTTCATTTTCATGCCACGCGCAAGGGTAGTTTCCTCGCATCAAATAATCAGGGCCAATATCTGACCACATCCATCACGGATCAATGCATACATACATACATACATACATACATATAGCACAGCATATAGTATGCAACATTTAATGAAGTCCGGCAGTGTTTAAACAAACCAGATTGAAAAACACAAATATGACCAGGTAAATACATTTCCACGTATATATACATACACGCGCGCGCGCTTTGCAGTTGGGTAAATAAATTAGTGGAACGTGCATCATATATACCACACATACGCACAGTTTATTGAAACAGAATACATACGTCTTTTTTATGTTTGCTCTGTTGTGAACAAACGAATTAAATTGTAACTGTGTGTAGTGCCTAATTATGCATTGGCCTATAGTCCAATATACACATGGATACACAATTCACACGCACGAAAAGCCGCCGAAACGATTTCAACGTAATATATATTATGTATCATTAAAAACATATGTAATATCCAATTAAATATGTTAATTTATATGTGTGTTCGTCCATAATATTCTTCAATTAAACTATAAAATAAAATACAGTCATGGCAATGATTTAAGTCAAAGCTTACCCTTTGTTAACAATATGTATTTATTTATGTATTTATTTGTTTATTTATTTATTCAGTATTAAACTGATTTACTTAATTTAGACCTGATTTCGCAATGCATGCAGTGTAGTACTAGTTGCGTTGTTATACCTGTTCATATAACAAACATCCACCCTTACTCAATTACTTTCTCGAGGTTCGCAAATACATTTTAAACATATTCAAAAGATCACTAGCGGGCTATATTTTACACAAACCAAGAATACTGAAAACGAAAAGTCAACACACGATAAATCAACGTTCGTACATAACCAAACGAGACGGTATCGGTAAGTACGAACATTGTTACATCTTGGCACGTTGCCACCGCCCATTGAAAGACACCAAATCCAATCGGAATAGCAACCGACCACACTAATATATACATCAACATTTAATTAGCTTGAACCTATGCACAGTTAAGACTAGGCCGTATGTTGATTCTGACATGGTATAGCCTCTAAGCCGTGCATTAGACCCTCAGGCTCAAGACCTCCAAGATGTGGACATACAAATCCAATCCCCCCCCCCCCCCCCCCCCCCCCCCCCGTTGGAGTTTCCTGTGCCTGCCGTGATCTTCCATCCGAATTGGAATTGAAATGAAACGGGCGCGGTCGAATAAGCTTCGCTTCGCGTCCCACTGAATAGACTGAGAGCTGTTGATTCACTTTTCTAGTGTGCGTTGGTTGAATGAACCGAGACCCACCACATACACTACACTACTACACTACACTACACTACACTACACTACACTACACTACACTACACTACTACACTACACACAGCTCAGATATATGGAATAACTCATGCGCAAGTCTTGAGGGAATAGTTCAACTCAGGCTTGTCGTTGCATAGGGATACAGTCTCGGTACAAAAACGCGCGAAAATATGTAAACAAAATATTTCAAGAATTAGAAAAAGTGAAAATATGACGACTCTAGTTTCTATTGAGTATTGATAAGTATTAAGTATTGATAAAAAAAAATTAGGATTTCTCTCTAAGTTGGCTAACTTATTTCCAAAATTGCATTGCAAGATAGGATTGGTTGGTGCACTAACTTTGTGGACAACTTGATGTGTATTGTTACGTTAAGCTTCACCTCAAATCATAAGATAATATCCTAATTACATAACATAACATGGTAAATTATTTATGTAACAATAAATATGAAAATTGATAAAACTCAAAAAAAAAAAATATGTTTTTGACGAAGTTGGGCTAAACGCATTGGCTAACTCAGATCATTCGTTTGTAGCAGTCTTAAGATTGTTTTGTTGATTGATTATTGATTAAATAAACAAACAATAGAGAATAGAGAATGTAATGCTTAGAACGTATGCCTGTCACTCTTCTATGAGGTGTAAAACACTTGAGCTACACTTACAAATGTATATGTGATTAACACGTAAACACTGTGGTTTGTTCAAAGTGTTGTCTTGTTAAATCATCCGAATGAAAAAAAAGTCTCAACTTTTATCAACACGTGTACATTTGTGCGGCAAAACGTACACATGTTGACTACACGTCAATAATACAACAGTAAATAAATAGAAATGCGATGAATGCAACGGACCGAGCGATCCTATTGGGGGGGTTAGGCCGGCCCCGCACTGGCAAAATGTATGCGAGAAGCGTGCGGGCTCTGATAATGAATAATATAGTAAAAAGCGTCTCCCCAAAGGAATTGTTTTTTAAAAAATGCGCTGGGTCGTAAGGGTGAACGCTAAGATAAAAAAATGAAACACAATATTCACATACTGTGAGCGTGGTGGCCATGCTGTGTAAACGATACGAAAACTACATAACAAAAATATTGTTGAAATATTTCAGACATTTCTTACCATTAGCTTATTATTACATCTAAAATAAAATAGGAAAATACATAAACATAAAAACACCTGTCTTGTCCACTCTTTTTGTGGTTAACAGGGAACTGGATACCTCTACGTCACAACCGCAACAAAATTTTATTTTTAAATAATCTCAAGAATAGACTTCGAAATCGAAAATCTGAACAAACAGCGCACTGTGGTTTGGTAAGGCCTACATACTGTATGCTTTAGATTGTGTCTTGCATTATAATCAGTATGGTTTTTATATCTAATTAATTTTGTAACTAATTATCGATTTAATAATCAAAATAATAACGCTAATGGTCATAAATTTCATTCAGTATGTAGGGCTTACCAAAAAACAATGCGCTGTTGATTTAGATTTTCGATTTTGTGTTGCAATGTTGAGATATAATTAAAAAATGAAAATTGTCTGCGGGTTTTGTCGCAGAGGTACCCTTCGCTCTTAAAGCGTCCCGCGGCGGATATATATGGTCCGCACGCCACTGAACGGACATCGTGACACCATTCTGCGCATGTGTAGTCAAGTGTCCCGCTCGCAATGTCACAACACAGAACCCTGAGAGCCGCTCATTTCAGAGCAATTCCCATGCACGAAATAACAACAATAAAAACAATATTTAATAAGACAAGACAATCTGAATCTCCAGAGATGGCGGCCTAACTAAACATGTTACTCGCTCTACCACGGTCGTTCACCTTAGAGGAGGTACAGTCCAACCAGAGAGTTGTGCAGCACACAGGTATATAACGGACTTTCATTCACTCGCCGTGAGTACAGGTGTGGCCATTGTATGTGCAGCAAGTGCATCTTCCCGAGTTACTGTCTTAAAACCAACTACACCTATATAATACACTACAGTAAGGTATTCTTACAATGTCCCAATAACTGCTTATTCGTCGAATAGCTTGTTTTCTCCATGGCAACGACCAAGCAAAACTCTTGAAATCCTGCTACAAATAACTTTCCTATGAGGAGATTGTAAGACCGGCCCTAAACCAAACATATGCAAACCAGTAGGGGTGAACAAAAATAACTGATGGGTGTTCCTGTGATTTCAATGCTATCAAGGAATCGAAAATTAATACCAAAAAAGAATAATTTTTATAAATATACTAAAGATACAGAGAGACTAATTAATTGTGTCGTATTTTGCATGCGCGGAAAAATAGAAACATACAGAAGGTCAGACGATTAAGGAGGGTAGCTAGCTGCTATTATGTCTACACTATAGTTGTTCAAATTGCTGTTTACAAAAAACACGACGTAAAATCAAAATAAGTAAACTGGTATCGTTTTGCTCTTAAAATTGAAGTGTCCCCAAAAGAGTAAATGTGAGCAAACATACATTTTGGCTCCCTACATACATATTGTAGAAATGAAAAAGCAAACACGCCCCTAAAAATAAATATTTACGGTTTACTGAATCAATAATACAATTACAATGTTTTCGAAATTCTCTCCCACCCTAATGAATAGTGGTGACAAAATATGTCCATTATACGCATCAATAATAAACCAAATTGAAAAATAAAACTATACGAAACAATTTTCGCAATGAGCAAAGTCCAAGAAATTGTGGCAAATACTACCGCGGGAGAAGCGTAATGAAGCATATTACATGTTTTAGAATACATTAGAAATAATGTTTAGAAACACAATCCTAAAATTTTTCACACTCACATCGGTGCATTTTAGACGAATAATATGTAAAACGATTATAAGCTAACAAAAATAATTTGTTTTACTCAATATACTTAAACGTATTGTTCTTCTTAAACAATGTTGTACCATTACTAGTATTTACGGACCTTAATTGCTATCTATACATAACATGCATAAACCACGACCTAATTGTCTATTGAGTCAGTTTTTGGACTTGCCTGTACTGGCCAAGATACAAAGTACTTAGCCTATATCGGACGAGCAAGCAACCGCTGTGCAACGATCATACTCTTAATTCTCTCTAACCAAGTCTTCAAGCGTACCAACCTGTAAAAGAAAAAAACAACCAGGATTAGACTAACAAACTTTGAAGGTTGCCATGCATGTTTATGATTATAGGGCGAGCATTCCGAACAATGTTCTTCATTTTAAATAATTCCCTAGTGGAAAAAAGGTGAGCAAGCATCACATTAGATATAGAACATAATTTAAATCTAGTTCAAAATTGTTACCACAGCAAAGACATTGATAGTTGTCTCACTTTAGGATTGAGGATTGTATAGTAACAAACTCCAATAGACACAGTGGAAATATGCGACGAGAGACCAGGCAAATACGGGCTCGTGTTTATGAAGGAATAGCTTGAAAAAGGCTGAAATATAGAGCACGGGAAAATGAAATGTAGAATAGCCGCCATTTCATTGTACAGAGAAATGAGTTTGGTCTAGTTTTCACCACAGTACGTGGTTTACTACGCCCGAAAACCGTAACGAACATGGAGCGCGTACATAACCGTAAGTTGATCGTACTCGGCAATTAGAGAAAGAACTCTCACTTCCACGTATTTAGTTGATGCTAAACGCAAAAGGGAAATATGTATAGCAGAAGAAACAAATTTCGAGCATCATATGCATTTATATTGATCCAAGGAAGAAATGTATTGAAAGTTGTAGTGTACGGATGTGAAACAAAGGTATGTCACAAAAGGAATCGAAGAGGCTAAACAAGAAGTATTTTAGATGTGGATTTACCGGAGAATGTAGTAGATACCTTGAAGTGACAGATGAGGAAGTGCTTGAAAGAAAAAACGAGTGAAGAAGGTTATATGGAAAAGTTGAATGAAACAGAGAGAATACCTATTAACATTAGTCACGTCTTGATGGCACGTTTGAAGGAATAAACGTATAAAGAATATAATTATTGAAGGACAAGTGGAAGGGAAAAATAGTAGAGATTCTAGAGACATACCAAAATTGAAATGCACATGCAAAAGCGAGAGTATATTCATATTGATTTAGCATTTACAACTTGTGTATAACACGTAAAATAGTATCATACTATAATGTAAAAGTACATACAATTTATTCCATACATAAACACGAAACCAAATAGCTTATTTAAATTCAGTTAATTGTTTCTATAACATACCACGTATATTCTTGTACGGAAGAAAACCCATTTTCCGAGAGAACTGTTTTAACAATAGTTTTAAATCGTCACCACACTATTTGTTTTAATTTACAATGGCAAAACATTATATACACAAATAAATGATACATCAATGAATGAATATACAATTGAATAAAAATAACGGCAGAAATGCGGAAATAATGAATTAAGAGCTGCTTCAATGAAACCAGCCCACGGGATGATGACATGAAAACGAAAGTTGATGCTAAATGTATAGTCGGAGTTTCTTCTACTATAGCCGATGTTAAATGTATGTTATTACAGTCATCGCTCTAGTGGTCTCTACACGGCCTTGAGTTCGGTTGGGAGGATGAGAGAAGGTGCGACATAATAGACCGGAACACACATAGGGAAACCCTCCCCCCCCCTGCGGAATTTTGGTGACCTATATATTATGATAGAATGATAAATTTGGAGTAGAATTTGACTTGTTGGCCACATGGCCAGTGGTGGGTGTGGCACCCAGGGGTGTCCAACGGGTGAATTTTGCTGATTTTGTGACCATAAATTATTTTTTTACAGCCAAACCAATAAACAAACTACAAATGTGATTTTAGATTCGTGTTAAGAATCACAAATTCAATGTCATCCATATTTTTTAAACCCCAATATTTCCCGGAAATCAAAATTTTGATTTTGGGGTTATGCCCCTAAAATGGTCAAAAATATCTTTTTTCAAAAAAATCTTCAATAATAAGATATTGTTGTATATTTTAAGTAAAAAATAGTTTTTTGGCCACTTCTCAAGTCCTGGGTGTGGCACCCAGGGGTGCCCAGAAGTTGCATTTTTCTGTTGATTTAATTCTTACCATATTTTTTAAAAGCTAACCTAATAAACATATTGCCCATATGATTTCATATTCGTGTTTTGAATCAAAAAGTTAGTTTTATTCGTATTTTTTTATTTCCAATATTGCCCGGAAATCAAAATTTTGATTTTGGGGCTATGTCCCTAAAATGGTCAAAAATATTCTTTTTCAAGAAAATCTTCAATAATTAAATACTTTTGTATATTTAAAGTAAAAATTAGTTTGTTGGTCACTTCTCAAGTCCTGGGTGTGGCACCCAGGGGTGCCCAGAAGTTGCATTTTTTATGTTGATTTAATTATTACAATATTTTTTTACAGCTTAACTAATAAACATATTGCCAATGTGATTTCAGATTCATATTTGAAATTACAAAGTTAGTTTAATCTATATTTGTTGAACTCCCATATTGCCCGGAAATCAAAATTTTGATTTTGGGGTTATGTCCCTAAAATGGTCAAATATTACCGTTTAACAAAAAATCTTCAATAATTAGATAGCACGATATATTTTAAATAAAAATTAGTTTGTTGGCTACTTCTCAAGTCCTGGGTGTGGCACCCAGGGGTGCCCAGAAGTTGCATTTTTCTGTTGATTTAATTTAACAATATTTTTTTAGCCCCACAGATAAATAAAACAGAGTTTTGATTCCATATCAGTGTTAATAATGTCAAATCTAGCTTTTTCCGTATTTTTACAGTTTTGAAATGTGCCCGGAAATCAAAATTTTGATTTTGAGGTAACTGTCTCCATAAGAAAACCAATGGCCGTAATTGCCATAAATCTACAATAAATTGTATACAGTGCCAAAGTAAATAAACTTGTTAAATGATCAGTTTGGTTGATAGGTGTGCCCAAAGGGCAAATTTGGATGGTTTTGTTTTCACCATAAACTCCTTTTTTACAGCCAACAAACTGATTAGTATTTGTTAATTTTGACTTCATATTCGTGTTTAGAATAACAGGAGTTTTAATCTACTTGTATTTTAAATACTATTTGCCTCAAAATCAAAATTAAAATTTCAATGTTGCTATAATTTCCTCGAGAACTGGTCAAAAAGTGGTACTTTTCTTAGATCTTCAAAAGTTGGCATAAAGTACACCTAATTTTTATAAACATTTAAAACGCATTTACATTTCACATATATATATTTTTATTGATAACATTTAACTTGTCTGTTATGAGCTTTTGGAGGGGGGGTTGTCAAGATTTAATTTTGAGGTTATGCCACAATGCGTTCATAACGCTTTCATAAATCCCTACTTGTTACCAGGCGAATGATTGTATGCAAATGCCATGATGATTAGTTACTTGGTATAGAGTACTCTCAATTTTCAGTCGGTAGTGACTAGTGGTTTACTCGAGAACTAAGTAACATTGTAGATTTCGTGCTTTATGTTTTCTCATAAATTGTAGAACTTTGTTCATGATGGTGTAAAGTGACTGTAACACGTAACATAATGTAAACTACTTTGCTTTACCAGAGAGTGCTGGATTTCCGTTCACTTGTTTTAAATTAACGCAAATGACAAATATAATATAATTATTTGGAAAGTGATGTATAGTAATTTGGTATGTAAGTTTGTGTAACTAAAATATGAAATCAATACCCAAATAATTAATTTAAAGTATGCCTGGTGCATTTGGAATCATATTACAAAACGTGTATTGAAGGACAATAAGAAACAAGGCCAAAAGTACGCGAGTTTCAAAATTGTTTGTAAACTAGAATAAATATTACTATCTACATAGTGTGCAATTTGTGTGGAGTATTAAAAAGTGAAATTTATTTTACGTTAATGTTATTAAGTAGGCGCATTTTCTTTATAGCACAATGGCGAGGATTATTCAAAACAATTCGATATGATACCAAGATGTGATGTGAGTGCCTACTTTTTTTTAGTGTACACGCGAAATTGAATTGGTTGTGATCTAGAAAATGTGTTAGCCATCAGGATCGATGCTTAAAAAACTACCGAAACAAATCGAGTTGGATAGAACATTGAAAATCTAAGTGCCCATTTTAATAGTTTAGAATATAAACGAGATAATGAAATGCTTGTTATCTCCATTAATGTATTGGGCACGTACTCATTACGGGGTACGCACAAAATACTGTTGGTCAGAATCCCATTTTGCAAAATACATTGCGATAGAAATGTTGCTGACAATGAAACGCGGACGCCCATAAACATTTCACAGATTTCTGGCGATAAGATAAGCCCTGTTTTTTGGTCACGTTTACAACGGCCACACACACAAGTAACAAAGTAATATACAAGTAAAATAAAAAAAATATAGATGATGCTGCAACCGAACCAAAATACAAACTTCTATTTATAAAAATCTCAAATCAAGATTTGATAGAGTATCTCAGTCGGTTTGAGTATGCAAGAAAGTTACCGTCGACAGAACAATCAAGAGACAAAACTGAAAATAGCATCTTGAACACATGAAGCAACCTTTGACTTTACGAGGACTATCAACATAAAAGCAAATACACTACAAAATCAAACAAATATAATCAAGCAAATATATCTACAAAATCAAATTTATCAAATAATAAATAAAATATCTACAAAATCACATTTGCCCCCTCCCCCGCCTGCACACTCTCGTAACAGACCAATTAACATACTTGTAATTATTTTTATAAATTAAGTGTACTTTATACCAGTCAGATCTAAGGAAACATATCACGTTTTGACTAGGTCTGGGGGAAATTATTCCAAAATTTTGATTTTGGTCTTGGAATAATCAATATTTTGCGTACAATTTCAAAAATGAAATTTGCTTAAAACTCAGTTGTCATTCTAAAGATGAATATGAAGTCAGAATTAAAATAAACTCATAAGCTTGGTTATAAAATAAAAACTTTCCGGTGAAAAAAATCAGCCAAATTCACACTTCAGCCACCCATAAGAACCACGCCGACAATTTAACAAGTTTATTTATTTATAAATACCAATTGGGGGCACTGTATACAATTAATTGTAGATTTATGGTACAAACGGCCATTGGTTTTCATTTTGGAGACAATAACGTAATTATCAAAATTTTGATTTCCGGGCACATTTCAAAACTATGAAAATACGGATAAAGCTGGATTTGACATTCTTCACACTGATTTGGAATCAAAACGTTGTTGTATTTTATCCGTGGGGCTCTAAAAAAAAATAGTTTATAGGAAAGAAAATAAACAGAAAAGTGCAAAATCTGGGCACCCCTGGATGCCACACCCACGACTTTAAAAGTGGCCAACAACCTAATTTTTACTTAAAAATATATCGCGCCATCTAATTATGGAAGATTTTTTGTAAAACAGTAATATTTGACCATTTTAGGGACATAACCCCAAAATCAAAATTTTGATTTCCGGGCAATATTGGAAATAAAAAAATATGAATAAAACTAAATTTGTAATTATAAAGACGAATCTGAAATCATATTGGCAATAGGCTATGTTTATTGGTTTAGCTGTAACAAAATATGGTAATAATTATATCAACAGAAACATGCAACTTCTGGGCACCCCTGGGTACCACACCCAGGACTTGAGAAGTGGCCAACAAACTAATTTTTACTTAAAATATACAACAGTATCTTATTATTGAAGAGTTTTTTGAAAAAATATATTTTTGACCATTTTAGGGACATAACCCCAAAATCAAAATTTTGATTTCCGGGCAATATTCGAGTTCAAAAAATATGAATTAAATTAACTTTTTGATTCTAAACACGAATATGGAATCAAATTTGTAATTTGTTTATTGGTTTGGCTGTAAAAAAATAATTTATGGTCACAAAATCAGCAAAATTCACCCTTTGGACACCCCTGAGTGCCACACCCACCACTGGCCATGCGGCCAACAAGTCAAATTCTACTCCAAATTCATCATTCTATCATAATATATAGGTCTCCAAAATTCCGCAGGGGGGGGGAGGGTCTCACTAATGGTGTGTTCCGGTCTATAATAAAACGGACTAGATTATAAACAGCAATCCCGTTCTGTTTCGCGTTTCAATTCGAAGCAGCTACATTCACCGTGGATAAAGGTTAATCGAGCGATTCAATGCGTTTGCAAGCGGTATAACTTATAACTTTATTGGTCAAGATTTGAAAAAAGGCTCTTTAGAATCTTCGTACATGTTTTGAATAGAAATAGAAAAATGAAATACAATAGTTTGTATAATATCATATAGATAGTTGTGACTAGCGATCATAGTATATGAAACTGAAAAGTTGAAGTATAGGCATATGCTCATCTAGACTCTAAAGGGGCGTTATAAAAGTTTGTAAATAGAAACATTTTATTTAAAAACACTAATGTCGTTTTCCAGTATAGTAAGCACTGGGTGTACTCCAGGTTCTCTCCGAGAGCTCACAATGACACTGTTGCATGAGCGAGTGGAACATGACAACACTGTAGTCGTACCGTATTATTACATTGAAACGACTGCACTCAAGCAAGAGAGTTCTGCACTCGGTGTAAAGTGGAGTACGTCTTTGTTGCACCGGTGCGCACTGTGCATGCACTCAAAGTGTCAGTGGAACGTGCAATGCGCTCTCGGTGCGCATCGGAGTAAAACAATAAAATGCATCACAGAACTGACACTGTCCCTCGCTACACCTGTACTGGTTTCTATACAAAATGCAAGATTTAATCTGAAACACATGGAAACTAATAAATTGTTCTATGAGATTGCGGTTTGGACCAAAATCTATCTGAACACATTATTGTTAATATTGTCTCCAAATATTTGCCCCAAAATATGTCATGAAAGTGGAAACGTGATGATTTTCACAATATGGGCTTAAAATATTTATTTCAAATAAGTGAGTGTATCTACTCAGATACCACTATTTGTATGTCCTTTGTAAACATCCTCAGAAGTTTCCAATTTGTTGGGTGAAAGTTGAGGCCAATAAAGTGGTCTTCAATGTATACCTGAAAATCGCTGGACATGGCGTTCAAGAATAGCATAAATGGGCATTTAACATTATAAAAGAGTTCACCTAAGCACATGCGACACTCTTAAAACAACGACAACGACGACAAAGACAATAACAACCCAGCCCAATGGTTGCAAGATACTTTCAATTCACAACAACCAGTTGGTACAGCAATGTGGAAGACGAGCGTTAACTTATGAAGCGCACTGTACGAAGTCGCTCGCTGTAATGACTGCATACAAAATGAAGTCCCATTGTGTTATGAATGAGAATACACGGCGACACAAACGCACACGCACACACGCTCACAACACACGCACACAACACACGCACACGCACACGCACACGCACACGCACACGCACACGCACACGCACACGCACACGCACACGCACACGCACACGCACACGCACACGCACACGCACACGCACACGCACACGCACACGCACACGCACACGCACACGCACACGCACACGCACACAACACACGCACACGCACACGCACACAACACACGCACACAACACACGCACACGCACACGCACACGCACACGCACACGCACACGCACACGCACACGCACACGCACACAACACACGCACACGCACACGCACACGCACACGCACACGCACACGCACACACGCTCACAACACACGCACACAACACACGCACACGCACACGCACACGCACACAACACACGCACACGCACACAACACACGCACACAACACACGCACACAACACACGCACACAACACACGCACACAACACACGCACACAACACACGCACACACGCTCACAACACACGCTCACAACACACGCACACAACACACGCACACAACACACGCACACGCACACGCACACGCACACGCACACGCACACGCACACGCACACGCACACGCACACGCACACGCACACGCACACGCACACGCACACGCACACGCACACACGCTCACAACACACGCACACAACACACGCACACAACACACGCACACGCACACAACACACAACACACGCACACAACACACGAAAGGAGCCTGGTCCCTCATTTGTAACAAAATATGCAGTTAATTAGCGGAATCCGTAACCATCTCGCATGGAAGTCAATGATTTGAAAACGTTGTCGAAACAAGTGAAGGGGAAGGGGTATTAAAACTGCCCAAAATTAATGTTTTTTTAATATATCATGAGAACGCTTCCATATATTGAAAAGGTGATTCTTGTTCGGTCTTTGGTTTTGTATCAGGTAGACAATGGGTTAAAAATTATTCACAGTTTGCTATCGTTACGATTGTAATTTTATTTATAATTTAATAATTAATAGTTACCACCTAAATAAAATAACGATTGTAATATTTTTTTTTAACTTCTTAAACCAATTGTGTAGCTGATACAAAACTAAAGGCAGGATCAGAATTACTTTTCAATATTTGGAAGCGTTCTCATGGTATAATAAAAAACATTAATTTTGCGCGGTGTTAATACCCAGTATTAGCTACAACTTCAAGACAACGGTAAATCTTCCCACAATTAGTTGTTATAGCTCAACATCGGAGCAGCTGTATTGGGTTCAGTTTCGATCACCGTCACACAGTTAGTTGTTACTACTCAACATCGGAGCAGCTGTATTGGGTTCAGTTTCGATCACCGTCACACAGTTAGTTGTTACTACTCAACATCGGAGCAGCTGTATTGGGTTCAGTTTCGATCACCGTCACACAGTTAGTTGATACTACTCAACATCGGAGCAGCTGTATTGGGTTCAGTTTCGATCACCGTCACACAGTTAGTTGTTACTACTCAACATCGGAGCAGCTGTATTGGGTTCAGTTTGGATCACCGTCACACAGTTAGTTGACACTACTCAACATCGGAGCAGCTGTATTGGGTTCAGTTTCGATCACCGTCACACAGTTAGTTGTTACTACTCAACATCGGAGCAGCTGTATTGGGTTCAGTTTCGATCACCGTCACACAGTTAGTTGTTACTACTCAACATCGGAGCAGCTGTATTGGGTTCAGTTTCGATCACCGTCACACAGTTAGTTGTTACTACTCAACATCGGAGCAGCTGTATTGGGTTCAGTTTCGATCACCGTCACACAGTTAGTTGATACTACTCAACATCGGAGCAGCTGTATTAAGTTCAGTTTCGATCACCGTCACACAGTTAGTTGTTACTACTCAACATCGGAACAGCTGTGTTGGGTTCAGTTTCGATCACCGTCACACAGTTAGTTGTTACTACTCAACATCGGAGCAGCTGTATTGGGTTCAGTTTCGATCACCGTCACACAGTTAGTTGTTACTACTCAACATCGGAGCAGCTGTATTGGGTTCAGTTTCGATCACCGTCTAGCTAGAACATTATTCTCATTCAAATATTCAAAGTCGGATCCATTCAATTATGGCTTTGTTTGACTATAATTAAAACTGTTATACCAACCCTGCAGAAAATTAATACCGACAGTATTTACAAAAGTATCATTGAACGGTTGGATGAATTGAGAAGTCAGAAAATGTTCGGGAAATGTGTTTTCTCAACATAATCAATCATAGAAATGCAAGCACGTATAAAATACAGTTAATTCTCTTCATTTCTATAAGTGAAATGTGAACGGTTGTAGTCAGATTTATTCAAGAATTAGTAATGCGACGTTTTGACTCACTGTGAACTCCAGCATTGCTATAGAAAACAATTACAATTCGCTCATTTCAATTTTGAATCAGTTTGAAGCACTTAACTATGATAGTGAAGTGTATCTCTCTAGACCGCTAGAGTAGATGTACGACGTCATGAGAGTTGCGACATTGCACACGGTCCGTAAATCCCCTGGCGGAGGCTCGTCGGACTTCCAAGCCAGATCGTCACATCCATTTTCATAATTTTAAAAGTTAAGATATGTAATTCAAATAGCAGAATAATCATCTGCCAACACAAATTTTCCCAAAACGTTAGCAAAATTTAAATAGTGTAGACATTCTTGTATTCTAACCATAGGCCTATGTTCAAATAATGATAATACTATTATATTTAATAATCATTAAACCAGTGATTATAATGGCCATGTGATGACCTGACTAGAGTGACTTTACCACCAGAGGATTGACGGCGCTTGCCACGTAGCCTACTCCCGCCCGTCGAGAGGAGAAGTAGCGGTAGTTTTGACCCAGTCCGATGTTGCTTAACGCGGTGAGGTGCCGTATGGGAGCCAGATACCTACCTATCAATACTATCTGCGGTCGCTGTGGTCAGCCTGGGGTCACTAACGCAGCATCACACGAAATATAACCCACTTATACCCAAGGCCAGCGACGGTGGGAATTGTTGGAGGCATCTCTCTCTCTATATATTCTTCAATATATTGGGAGTAGAGATGCGATCGGTGTTGAAGTAATGTCAAAATATGAAGGCCTAATAGAAAAGTCGTTTCCTACCCCTAGTGGTGCCCGTTGTTGCTCGGATTTGTTTTCTATGGGAAATAATATGCATGAAATTGTTATCTGGCAACAACGGGCGCCCTTAGGAGTAGGGGACGATTATGAATACGGACCATGTTAACAACGGGCGCCCTTAGGAGTAGGGGACGATTATGAATACGGACCATGTTAAATAGTCGAGACGAATGTAAATGTGACTGAGAATAAAAGAAGTACATATTATGTAACGTTAATTTCTTTATGACATATTTATGCTCTGGTAGTAAAATCTATTGCCTTTTGAGAATTGCAAAGTTCTACGTTTTATTGATGTTTCGAGCATAAGGGATTCCCTCTAACTTATGTGGAACTTTTCCTCCAATAAGATAAAATATTCAATGTTTACAAGTTAAAAACTTAAAACGTATCAAGTAAATTTACAAATGATGGTTGTTTAAAAGAGAAATTAGTTTGGCGATAAGGGCGAACCCCTTAAAATATGGATACATTTTCTTATATCATTTTAATTAAAACAATTCAAAGAGCATTAGTAACATATACATCAGCTCTCCACGGTTCGTACAGTTTGAGTGTAGATCAAAGCGTATGAAGAATGTTTTAGTACAGTTGTCCTTTATCCTTGATCATTTACTCATTGACTCAAACCGCGCATTAGTGGTGTAAGCTATTCTTACAAAACAATAACACACACACACTTTATATAGATATTATAATAGCGCAAGAATTGTGTTCACCGAGAACCTAAATTACACAACACAGGTGCGCGTTAGAGTCTTCTCGTACCAAGCACCACACAACCTTTCCAAGGACGAAAGATGATAATTTGCTGACTCATTTCGTTTCTCATTAGAACGATATTGATGACATTGAACTATGCGTGTCACGATACTTTGAGGTCAACCAACACTCAAAAGTGAAATAAAAATAAATAAAAAAAATCACGTTCAATTTTATAGGACCGACCTACAACTTATGTTACGATCAAGTATGCTGTCACCACCTCAACAGCGAAGTAACGTAAAGCCCCACCCACAATTGACGGCATCGTGATTCGTAATCGGGATCGGGATCGCAGTCGTACATTTTCACAATGTTAAATCATTATGACATTACGATTGTATTGTGAACTGCGCTATTAGAAAAATGTAAGTTAACTGTCTCGTGATTTTCAGATTGCGATTGCTATCTCGATACCGCCAATAATTGGGGTTGGAGCGTAACTTACTGTGTACGTATCTTAAAACATATTAGCAATACCGATAGAGGTGTGGCTGTGTGGTAACACGGGTGGCTCTAATTCAAGAGTAGCCGGTTCGATTCCGACAATCGGCAATCCTGATTGAAGATTTTGTGGGGATTGAGTTCTAGGATTGAGCCGTCGGATTGCGCACTGATAGTATTACATATAACCTTCACTAAACAAACTACCGACATGTTTACACACAAATTCTTTATTTTTTATCATTTAGCTCAAACAGGTAGTTACCTAGCACGCAGGTACACAAATTCTTTATTTGTTATCATTTTGCTCAAACAGGTAGTTACCTAGCACGCAGGTACACAAATTCTTTATTTGTTATCATTTTGCTCAAACAGGTAGTTACCTAGCACGCAGGTACACAAATTCTTTATTTGTTATCATTTTGCTCAAACAGGTAGTTACCTAGCACGCAGGTACACAAATTCTTTATTTGTTATCATTTTGCTCAAACAGGTAGTTACCTAGCACGCAGGTACACAAATTCTTTATTTGTTATCATTTTGCTCAAACAGGTAGTTACCTAGCACGCAGGTACACACGGCTCCAGTCTAGTTACGTGGTACAGTGACGTCACCACGTGTTGTGTAACATGATGGTTACAATTATATATCGATGGCCTTGAGTGCAGCGTAGCGATATCATTATCATCATCATCATCATCAATAGCCATCCTTACGACGAGTATTTTATTTTCCTGTAATTGTGCGGCTCGGTAATACACCACATCATGTCCGGGACTAACGATCATCATCATCGCGGAGACAATTGACAAACGAGAAACATAATTAAATTGCACAGAACTTCGACAACAGTAATAAACAATTATGTATGCAGGCGTATATAATATGTTTAGCCTTTAGATGATGCAACTGTAAAATGATGATATTGATTCTTGTTGGTTTAAGTCTATATTATTGCAATCATGGTATTCAAGACGTTGAGGGGCGATAGACGAAAATGAAGGACAATTGAAAAAGCTCATGTCTTATCCGGGATTCGAACCCACGTCCATAGTTGACAAATACGCTTAGGCTCGACCACAACTGACGTGATTGTAATCGTAATCCGAAAATCGTGAAAGAGTTACTTATACTTAGTTCTTATGGCGTTGTTCACAACAAAATCGTAACGTCGTAATGGATTGTAATGGTAAATCATATTTCTACAATGCGATCCCGATTACAATGACGATGTGCGAGGCGCACATCGAGCCACCACAGATCGCTTCGCATCAAAATCATATTTTAGCAACGATGATAATCGAGACGCTGTATGTAGACATGAAAACAGGACGAGTCTTTGATGGATTACATTTCTGAATCGTTTCCTTATTCTGGTAGAGTGGGTCCGTCCCCGTGGTGACCGGTGCCCGCAAACCTTGCCCGCTATCTTGCTTTTCTATAATCACCTCTTTCTCATTTCATTTTACATCTTTTCACGTCTCTGTCTCTCTTCTCGTTCATGCCGGCCCTCATCTTTGCGTCCGAAACGTCCACCAACCCCCCAAGCCCCCTATACCCCCCCCCCCTCCCCCCCCTTCCCGAAATGATTTTTGCTATCCCATCATGGTAATATGACCTAGCTGTCAACTACTTCGTAAAACGACAAATAATAATAAATTAACGTGTCCTAATTGAAAAACGCCAACACATCTCGCAAAGTACTGTATATATTTATATCATTCGGTCAAATTGTTCAGTCACGTTCCAACCAAATATCTAACTAAAATGTTCGTCCTTCGCTATGCTATGCTATGCTATGCTATGCTATGCTATGCTATGCTATGCTGAGCTATGCTATGCTATGCTATGGTATGCTGTGTTATGCTGTGCTATGCTATGCTATGCTATGCTACGCTATGCTATGCTATGCTATGCTATGCTATGCTATGCTATGCTATGCTATGCGTGTCTCCAGAAACATCCGCATAGTTATATAAACTGGAAACTTTTGATGTCTTCTCACCTTATTCAACTTGGCGACATTTTACTCAGTTCGTTAATAGCGGAATTTACACAAAAATTGCATTATTATACGCCTTGAGTGCGTGAGATAAAAAGTTGTCGTGAACCTAAAGATTCCCACGAGATACTTAATGTTCTGGAACTCGTGACGTAGGCCGTTGTTTTCAACTCGTGTTTAAACGTGTAGTAAGATTTAAGAACACCGCATCAGAAGTAAGGCTCACTTTATACACTTATACACTTATGTATGAATCACACTAACGGTAAAATTGTTTTACCAATTGGCGAGTCACGTGAAATAGGGATGTAATGTGACGAAGCATTAAATTCTTCTCAGTACTCGTCTATATTATTTGTCATTACCACTTTATCTAAAATGGTTTTCAAAATAGTTTAACCACACGACAAAGTCCTTATTAAATAAAACATTGACCAAGGCCAAATGGCAAATATTTCAATCGTACGTAAAAGAAGTCGTGGTTGCCTAACACGTAACAACCAATCAAATATCAACCAAATGTAATGCATCAATTATAAAAACACTATTTGTTATGAATTAGGTCAAATTTGTTTAGGTGATTGACGGAGTAATAAACGACGTCACAAAAAAAGTTGATCGAGTATTTATCACATAACCACCATTAAAAATAAACGAATGTGTATGCATACAGATTTGTTGTTAAATTGCCACTAGCTTCTCATCCACTTTTAACATCATGTAAACATAAAGACTGGTTGAAAACCTGGCCAAAATGTCGAATGATTTATCTTGTAGAAAAAAACTATCACTTATCTTGCAAGGTAGGTTTCAAATTGTTTGCCCAATAGACGATGCAATGTATTACCAATATTCTTTTTAACAAAATAGTACAGGATTGGCAAAAAAATGCATGGGAAAAATATCTATGCGCTTTCAGAAAAAACAAAGTCAATTTTCGCTGCTTAATTGATTATTTAAAAAAAAAAAAAACTGCTGCCCGAAAAATAACAGTATTGCCGCAATACGAGGTGAAATT
This sequence comes from Isoperla grammatica, assembly GCA_945910005.1. NCBI lineage: Eukaryota > Metazoa > Arthropoda > Insecta > Plecoptera > Perlodidae > Isoperla > Isoperla grammatica. The sequence goes on along the minus strand of OX246743.1, from coordinate 16,372,436 downwards.
ATTCAGGTTCATCTATCAAATTATGAGCATGGCATAGTTCTACCCCGTTGACTGAGTATACCCCACGGAGGATTTGGTGTTCCCAAACGCAAGAATGGTTTTCCTCTAGCTTGTCAAGTGGTATACATGAGTAACACGTGTAAGTATGGCACGTGTAGTGGTTCACATTGCATTTCAATTCGGGCAGTGTAATCTGGGAGTTGACACCTGCGTTACTCACCCTACCAATACGGCCAACAGACGGACGCATAGTCTTGTCAGTCGTAACCACGGCATTAGTCAAGCACAACGTAACGCAATTCTCCAGAATATCCACATTTGTAGTCTGTCGGGTGAACTGGATTTGTGGTAATTAAGTTTACAATTGAGGTATAGCCATGGATAGTCGTTCTAATTCGCAAGAAATTATCGTATTTTAGCCATCTCAGAACTGTACACAATAGCAAAAAATGGAAAATTGTATCCATTTGATTTCGTAAACACTAACACTAAATTAATGAATGGGTTATTTTTAAATCACTTTGGGAAAAAAAATACAAAATATCTACAGCATGGATTCTAAAAACAAAAAATATCTATATAGGTCCGTCAATTTGATGTAGTCTACATTTGCAACGGGGTCAAGGTCCCACTAGTGCCAAATTAATAAATATTCATAATTTATATGCGATAGTGAAGAAGGAAGGAGGGGAAGCCTGTCACCGGGACGTAGCCTACTCATGTTTGAAAAGTACAAGGGGACATCGGGTTTGCATCCCATCCGAAAGGACATTGTAACTTACATCAGTCACATGGGTTCTTGACTGCCGAGGAGCAAATTGCTATTACACAAGGTTTCGAGCCCAACAAACTACTGTAACATATGGTAATATCAAATACCTTACTACAATGGTAATATACCAGGCGGTAGACCCCTGTGCCCTCATGATCGTATGAGAACCGGCTAAGCTAAGGGATCGCGGCTAAACCGTAGGTGAATTATTAAATTGTTTTTCGTCGTGAAGAATAACATTTAAAAAAACAAAACAAAACAAAAAACAATCGTACCCTGAACTTTTGTATGAGGGGTACGAACGTCGAATTGCCTCGCGTCACACTCGAGCCGTTCTTGGGCGTTTACATCGAATAACAAGTAGAAGAGAACGGAAGACGTTTGAAGGAAATCCAGTCAGGTTTTTTAAGATAGAACGTGCAGTGTATTGTATGTGGGTATACATATATCACATCCCCCTGCAGTGTATTGTATGTGGGTATACATATATCACATCCCCCTGCAGTGTATTGTATGTGGGTATACATACATCACATCCCCCTGCAGTGTATTGTATGTGGGTATACACATATCACATCCCCCTGCAGTGTATTGTATGTGGGTATAAATATATATCACATCCCCCTGCAGTGTATTGTATGTGGGTATACATATATCACATCCCCCTGCAGTGTATTGTATGTGGGTATACATATATCACATCCCCCTGCAGTGTATTGTATGTGGGTATAAATATATATCACATCCCCCTGCAGTGTATTGTATGTGGGTATACATATATCACATCCCCCTGCAGTGTCTTGTATGTGGGTATACATATATCACATCCCCCTGCAGTGTATTGTATGTGGGTATACATATATAACATCCCCCTGCAGTGTCTTGTATGTGGGTATACATATATCACATCCCCCTGCAGTGTATTGTATGTGGGTATACATATATCACATCCCCCTGCAGTGTATTGTATGTGGGTATACATATATCACATCCCTGCAGTGTATTGTATGTGGGTATACATATATCACATCCCCCTGCAGTGTATTGTATGTGGGTATACATATATCACATCCCCCAGCAGTGTATTGTATGTGGGTATACATATATCACATCCCCCTGCAGTGTATTGTATGTGGGTATACATATATCACATCCCCCTGCAGTGTATTGTATGTGGGTATACATATATCACATCCCCCAGCAGTGTATTGTATGTGGGTATACATATATCACATCCCCCTGCAGTGTATTGTATGTGGGTATACATATATCACATCCCCCTGCAGTGTATTGTATGTGGGTATACATATATCACATCCCCCTGCAGTGTATTGTATGTGGGTATACATATATCACATCTCCCTGCAGTGTATTGTATGTGGGTATACACATATCACATCCCCCTGCAGTGTATTGTATGTGGGTATACATATATAACATCCCCCTGCAGTGTATTGTATGTGGGTATACATACATCACATCCCCCTGCAGTGTATTGTATGTGGGTATACATATATCACATCCCCCTGCAGTGTATTGTATGTGGGTATACATACATCACATCCCCCTGCAGTGTATTGTATGTGGGTATACATATATCACATCCCCCTGCAGTGTATTGTATGTGGGTATACATATATCACATCCCCCTGCAGTGTATTGTATGTGGGTATACATACATCACATCCCCCTGCAGTGTATTGTATGTGGGTATACATACATCACATCCCCCTGCAGTGTATTGTATGTGGGTATACATATATCACATCCCCCTGCAGTGTATTGTATGTGGGTATACATATATCACATCCCCCTGCAGTGTATTGTATGTGGGTATACATATATCACATCCCCCTGCAGTGTATTGTATGTGGGTATACATACATCACATCCTCCTGCAGTGTATTGTATGTGGGTATACATATATCACATCCCCCTGCAGTGTATTGTATGTGGGTATACATACATCACATCCCCCTGCAGTGTATTGTATGTGGGTATACATATATATCACATCCCCCTGCAGTGTATTGTATGTGGTACCACATCCCCCTATGCTCCCTGCTTGAATATACCATAGGTTGGAATTCATAGTCGGCCCCTACACCTAGGGGCACCCATTGTTGCTATGGATTTGTTTTGTTTATGGGAAATAACATGGAAACAACTGTTACCTTAGTAACAATGGGCGCCCCTAGGTGTAGGGGCCGACTATGAATTCCAATCATGACTCCGATCCGTATTCATAGTCGTCCCCTACCCCCAGAGGCACTCGTTTGCCAAGTAACAGTTTCATGCATGTTTTTTCCCATGTAGACAAAAACCCTTAGCAACACCGGGCGCCCATAGAGGTAGGGGACGTCTACATGAATTGCAGACCAAGATCCGTATTCATAGTCGTCCCCTACCCCCAGAGGCACTCGTTTGCCAAGTAACAGTTTCATGCATGTTTTTTCCCATATAGACAAAAATCCTTAGCAACACCGGGCGCCCATAGAGGTAGGGAACGTCTACATGAATTGCAGACCAAGATCCGTATTCATAGTCGTCCCCTACCCCCAGAGGCACTCGTTTGCCAAGTAACAGTTTCATGCATGTTATTTCCCATATAGACAAAAATCCTTAGCAACACCAGGCGCCTCCTAGGGGTAGGGGACGGTTACATAAATTCCAGACTAAGGTCCGTATTCATAGTCGTCCCCTACCCCTAGGACTACTCGTTTGCCAAGTAACAGTTTCATGTATGTTATTTCCCATATAGAAAACAAATCCTTAACAACACCGGGCACCCCTAGGGGTAGGAGGCGACTTCCTATGGCCTTGTTGTTACGCGCGTCATTAAACAATACATAACACATACATCACACACAATCAGGTCATTTTGTAAACACAATCATGCAACACTCATTACAATTATCATTATTTACTGTGTGTGCTGTTTTGTCTACCTTGCAAGGATGTTGTGTTGTGCATATTGTAAATATTTATCGATATGCTGACAGGTGACATACAATAAAGACGTGTTAATCTACGTCAAATATCGTATTAATGCCAACATGACAACCGGAAGTCAGTTTTGTAATGTGTTTGAAATCTCTCAAGTTTGTAAACACTGTGTATTTTCATAAAACAAAATATGCTCAGAAATATTGGAGACAAAAAAATCTCTGCGTAAACATTTATGATTTGTTGTTTTGCAGTTTGCTCATATTTGTGCAACAATGGCTAATCGAGATGAATTTTGTTTGCAGTTTAAATCAGCTATATACTATGTGATGTGACGTTACACTATACTAACAAAACTATATTTAGTAATAATAACTAGTATTGATAATGTACACGCATACAAATACACATTGTCTTAAACGCACGGCACCTTTAGACATGGGTTCGAATCCCGCATAACTTGTTTTGTAACCCTCCTTCATCTTCATGATCTTCATCCATCACTCACCCACCAACCCTCAACGTCTCACGATGGGATAATAGAGACAACAGGAATGATCACATAATCTATTTGGAAACAAATTGTAAAAGTAAATGTAACCTGCAAAGAGTATCGTTGCGTTGGTAAAGGCGTTCGTAAAGCTGAACTTGAATACCCTATATCAATATCAGTTTCAAGTTAGTTCCGTTGAGTCCCCAAGCTCGTCTCTTCGAGATCCGAGTCCCTCCGCTAAGGGATTCTCTTCACTTAGCTTACCTTGAGTTCCGTTTTCACTATAAAAATATGTTTCATTCAATATATGAAATACATTTTCCATTTTCGAGATCTTGGATGATACTTTCCTTTACTTGGAATGATATAAAATTGGGAAATGCTTTCAATAACAACATAGAAACGAAACATAAAAAAGTGCGACTTCGAGTCGTCTTGAAGAACGGAACTCACAGCAGTTCGAACACGTTGACCATGAGTAAGTGCGAAATAATCTTGTCATATGTGTACATAATACATATTTTACTAATATAATTAGTTCGGATCCACAAAAGTCACAAAACCAACTTTTAAAATGTAGTGGATACAAATAGCTGTGTTTGTAACGTTTGTAACACATCGAAAAATTAACGGCATTTACGATTATTACTTTCTTAATTATGGTAAATGACAAAACTAATAACTAAAATTACACTAGTAACAAAAACAATATTTGAAAGTTTTGTATCCATTGTTTAGCTGACAAAACCAAATCCCGATTACAAATGAATATCTTGAAGCGTTCTAATCTCACGACATGGTTCAATACTGCGATCACGCGAAACTACGCTGTACTTTCCGGGACATTACGGTACGCTGTCATTTTTCCAAGTGCAACAAACAATAGACGTGGGATACAGAACCTACCGTCCAAGGCGTTCGTTAACTATGGAGGTCAATAAATAATATTTATGATCAGACAATGACAGATCCTAATGAAGAGTGATTAACAGCGCGACGCGCGGCCACGCGGACAACTAATGTCTTCCCCCGGAAACGGAAGCCCCCCCTCCCCCCCTCCTACATCTCGACAATACCCAAGACTATGTGCTGTGATGTGAGTTACCGTGTGGGAAGCGGGACGGCCATTGACACACAACCATACATACTATGGCGTGATGGAATTGCGGGCATTCATTTTATCTGGGGAATTTCATGGTTAGATAACCTACAAGTTTGGTGTTGGTAAACAATGCAAGTGACCTCACATGGTAAAAAGTGCTTCGGAGTAGCGTAGCTATAGACTTGATGACAAGGCCCTTGGGCAATCAAGTCAGTACTCATTGGTCTACAAGCCAACCAACAGGGTTATTTTATAAAATATATAAATTTAATTATTTGACTCCGACGCGCACTTACACACAGTCAAATTCAAAGCCCAAGTGGTGCCATCAGTTTAGTGACAATAACAAAAACTAGTTATGAAAGGACACAATATTTGTAAAATGAATGTTTTCTGAAAATGACCGTGCCACAGTGCCGATCATGTTATTACATTACTTAAATCTGTGACTTAGTATGCAGTGGAAGTGTGGATGTCACATGAAACATAGCCCCTCCTCACCCTCCCCCCAAATCATGGACGCCATATTTAATGGACAGTCCCTTATCTTGGAAACCCTTGACAAGCGTTTGAGTGCAACGTCAATGCCACATGTACCGGCCTTTGGTTGTGTTGTGACTCTAGTTACACAGATATTAGGCTTGCAACGGAAACAGTGTACGAGCCCGCATATACAACGATAGAATCAGAACTGCGTTTTGACCCCAGGACGACATGAAAGTACTTTCAATTAGTACCGAAAGAATCACACATTTACAGTACGCTTTGCAATACGATAACACTGCGCTATAGGGCTATATAGTTTCACACTTCTTCCAGTCACAACAGGAACTTGTATGCATATTGCCAAAATCAGTAAAGAACAAGTATCAGATCAAGATTTTAATTCAATAAAAGCACTACAGTAAATAGTAAATACATGGAGCACCATAAAATTAGCAATAATTGTAACGGTTTGTATAATTAATTTCCCCAAACATTAGGGTTATCTTTAACGATTATGGATACAATTAATAAAATACTAATTCCATAATATACATTTTGACTCACGACTCTTTCATTTAGTAAAAAATCACTCAACAAGTAACTTGTATCAAATTTGTAAGGATTTCAAATGCCAATAATGTATTGAAGAATTGGTACAACTTGCCCGTTTTAAATGAAAAATGAAAAATTGCAAATTCTAACATTAAAAATCTTACATTTTATTGATCAAAATACACAGGGACCCATAAACATCAATTCAAATAACCTCAAAAACTACATTCCCGATGATGGGGAACCCTAACCTCCTAGCAAAGGTCAGCGGGTCTCTACTATGCAAGGCCCAACTGAAACTAACGGCAAACCCGCTTAGCGCGCGCGGGTAATCTCGATAGCCCATATATCGAGGCGGCGGTGATGCGGGTCCGGAAGGCAATGAACTACGTCGAGGCGGCCGTGACAATGACATTGACACATTCTCACCTCACCTCGCCGCAGAGTATCAACGTAAACGGGTTTGTTTAGAGTGCTCGAGCGATGGCGTTGGAATTTATTCGCACACTCGATAGTTAGATTCGGTTACATTTTTATAGAGTTGTGTAAAACGGGTGAAATTTAAATATTACATTATATTTTACACCAACAAAACATGCATACATGTGCACTGCAGTGCACTTCTACAGATATTACCCTTTTTTGAAACTATACTTGTACGTAGTGAAACTTGGGAAAAAAGAGTCATAAAATGTTAGAACGTTTCCTTTTTTTTAAATTTGTTGGACTGAGCAAACCCTCAGTAAGACGTGACAAATGTTTAAAGGTTACATTTTTTTATTTTGCGTTAACGTATGCGTATGCGATCAAGTGTGGAAAAACTAAGTTAGCTTCGAAAGTTTCCAGTACACGGATTTGTTCGAGAACCGGTATGAAGGATTGATTTTACTGTAGATAAAAAAAGTGTACCAAAAACTGTTGAGGAGATAGATTCTTCCATCCCAACCACCAACCAATAGGAACTCACGAACTCGCCAAAAGAGGTGTTGATAAATAAGCTAAATATCTTTGATTTATATATTATTATGTCGCAGAGCGAACAAACGGGCCAGGAGTCAGGACCTCCTCCCATGATGCGAGCCAGAGGGCGTTACAGCAGCAACGGGCCAGGAGTCAGGACCTCCTCCCATGATGCGAGCCAGGGGGCGTTACAGCAGCAGCGGGCCAGGAGTCAGGACCTCCTCCCATGATGCGAGCCAGAGGGCGTTACAGCAGCAACGGGCCAGGAGTCAGGACCTCCTCCCATGATGCGAGCCAGAGGGCGTTACAGCAGCAGCGGGCCAGGAGTCAGGACCTCCTCCCATGATGCGAGCCAGGGGGCGTTACAGCAGCAGCGGGCCAGGAGTCAGGACCTCCTCCCATGATGCGAGCCAGAGGGCGTTACAGCAGCAGCGGGCCAGGAGTCAGGACCTCCTCCCATGATGCGAGCCAGAGGGCGTTACAGCAGCAGCGGGCCAGGAGTCAGGACCTCCTCCCATGATGCGAGCCAGAGGGCGTTACAGCAGCAGCGGGCCAGGAGTCAGGACCTCCTCCCATGATGCGAGCCAGGGGGCGTTACAGCAGCAGCGGGCCAGGAGTCAGGACCTCCTCCCATGATGCGAGCCAGAGGGCGTTACAGCAGCAGCGGGCCAGGAGTCAGGACCTCCTCCCATGATGCGAGCCAGAGGGCGTTACAGCAGCAGCGGGCCAGGAGTCAGGACCTCCTCCCATGATGCGAGCCAGAGGGCGTTACAGCAGCAGCGGGCCAGGAGTCAGGACCTCCTCCCATGATGCGAGCCAGAGGGCGTTACAGCAGCAGCGGGCCAGGAGTCAGGACCTCCTCCCATGATGCGAGCCAGGGGGCGTTACAGCAGCAGCGGGCCAGGAGTCAGGACCTCCTCCCATGATGCGAGCCAGAGGGCGTTACAGCAGCAGCGGGCCAGGAGTCAGGACCTCCTCCCATGATGCGAGCCAGAGGGCGTGACAGCAGCAGCGGGCCAGGAGTCAGGACCTCCTCCCATGATGCGAGCCAGAAGGCGTGACAGCAGCAGCGGGCCAGGAGTCAGGACCTCCTCCCATGATGCGAGCCAGAGGGCGTTACAGCAGCAGCGGGCCAGGAGTCAGGACCTCCTCCCATGATGCGAGCCAGAGGGCGTTACAGCAGCAGCGGGCCAGGAGTCAGGACCTCCTCCCATGATGCGAGCCAGGGGGCGTTACAGCAGCAGCGGGCCAGGAGTCAGGACCTCCTCCCATGATGCGAGCCAGAGGGCGTTACAGCAGCAGCGGGCCAGGAGTCAGGACCTCCTCCCATGATGCGAGCCAGAGGGCGTGACAGCAGCAGCGGGCCAGGAGTCAGGACCTCCTCCCATGATGCGAGCCAGAGGGCGTGACAGCAGCAGCGGGCCAGGAGTCAGGACCTCCTCCCATGATGCGAGCCAGAGGGCGTTACAGCAGCAGCGGGCCAGGAGTCAGGACCTCCTCCCATGATGCGAGCCAGAGGGCGTGACAGCAGCAGCGGGCCAGGAGTCAGGACCTCCTCCCATGATGCGAGCCAGAGGGCGTGACAGGAGCAGCGGGCCAGGAGTCAGGACCTCCTCCCATGATGCGAGCCAGAGGGCGTTACAGCAGCAGCGGGCCAGGAGTCAGGACCTCCTCCCATGATGCGAGCCAGAGGGCGTTACAGCAGCAGCGGGCCAGGAGTCAGGACCTCCTCCCATGATGCGAGCCAGGGGGCGTTACAGCAGCAGCGGGCCAGGAGTCAGGACCTCCTCCCATGATGCGAGCCAGAGGGCGTTACAGCAGCAGCGGGCCAGGAGTCAGGACCTCCTCCCATGATGCGAGCCAGAGGGCGTTACAGCAGCAGCGGGCCAGGAGTCAGGACCTCCTCCCATGATGCGAGCCAGAGGGCGTTACAGCAGCAGCGGGCCAGGAGTCAGGACCTCCTCCCATGATGCGAGCCAGAGGGCGTTACAGCAGCAGCGGGCCAGGAGTCAGGACCTCCTCCCATGATGCGAGCCAGGGGGCGTTACAGCAGCAGCGGGCCAGGAGTCAGGACCTCCTCCCATGATGCGAGCCAGAGGGCGTTACAGCAGCAGCGGGCCAGGAGTCAGGACCTCCTCCCATGATGCGAGCCAGAGGGCGTGACAGCAGCAGCGGGCCAGGAGTCAGGACCTCCTCCCATGATGCGAGCCAGAGGGCGTGACAGCAGCAGCGGGCCAGGAGTCAGGACCTCCTCCCATGATGCGAGCCAGAGGGCGTTACAGCAGCAGCGGGCCAGGAGTCAGGACCTCCTCCCATGATGCGAGCCAGAGGGCGTTACAGCAGCAGCGGGCCAGGAGTCAGGACCTCCTCCCATGATGCGAGCCAGGGGGCGTTACAGCAGCAGCGGGCCAGGAGTCAGGACCTCCTCCCATGATGCGAGCCAGAGGGCGTTACAGCAGCAGCGGGCCAGGAGTCAGGACCTCCTCCCATAATGCGAGCCAGAGGGCGTGACAGCAGCAGCGGGCCAGGCCACGACCCAGGACCGGATCTCACGCTTTGGCTTCGGGCGGTTGTAGCACACACAACGCACGACTCGACGTACAAACATTTACACGAGGGTTTGGTAGACCGCACGTGGAACCTAACCTGTGATCAGAAGGTCTCTGGTTCCACTCCTCGTGGTGACCGGTGCCCGCAAGAGGCCTCTCGAGAACATCTTCAATCAATTCGTCATGATCTTGTTCACTTTTCCCCCTTTTCCATTCATGCAGGTCTTCTTGCCGAACTACGTTTCGATATCGTATTCCTTATTGAAAATTTTAAATGGCCGTATGCAGAGTCAAGTGTCAAGTCAAGTACAGGTTTTGTTGCTATGGAATTGTTTTATTACATGCTATTTTCCATAAGAAGAACAAACTCTATAGCAACGCAACCATAAACAAATCACATACTTAACTAGTTAACTCGACTGTGCAAGCGCGAAGGATATTACAATGAGCTCGGCACAATATATTATTGGCTTCGCTAAACGCGGTCGAACTTTAGCGCAAGCTTATATTTCAAGTACAGAACTTACAACGAGCGTATTCTTTATACATATATAGTTTAAAATAGGCAAGTCCAGGGTCATAGGTAAAGCGCTTCCCTTTGAACGAACCTTTCATGGGCTATACGAATCGCGAGATCACGTGGTGCGTTCATGAACGACAATCGACAATAAGGAAACAATTGAATTCAGCTGGTGAACCACGAAAACCATCATTATTTAGCAAACCCCCAGTCTGTGAAGGAGAGATTTATGTACAATGTGCTTTTCAAGTGCATGGAAAATTACTTTACAGAAATTACTTTTGCAATCGCAGTATAGGATTGTATGTTTTTTTTTATAACAAACCATTGCAACGTTGAATAAAGTCCTCGGAACTTCTGGGAGGTTTCAGTCTATAAATATCTTTAAAAGTGGGACGGCAGTACTGTCTGTCAATCTCTTTAAAATCGAAACATTGGAAGAGGTGTCGATAAAAGCAGGTATCTTTATTACCCTTCAATTATGGGTCTCAGGTCCTCTTCATACCACAGATTAGCGATGGCTTTAGTGACAGCCAAGCAGTCAACCTGTACTGACGCTCAGTCCGTGGGTGGGTGCGACTGAATCAGGTAACGGTGATCCTAGGACCGGTTGGACTGTTGGTTGGGTTCATTGGTTCATTAGCACCGGTCTTCGTCCATGCAATTGGCACCCGCCACTCTGATACTCTGCATGCGTCCAGCGAGCTGGCTGGGCCAAAGACCTGCGTCATCCGCTTGGTACATTTCGACGGCACTAATTAGCACAATATTTCCTCTGTACAAATAGTCTGTCACACGAGAGAAATACACTTGACAAACAACGCCAAAATGGGTAAATACTAAAATTTGACGCTAATTTGAAAATAAAGTTAAGGCATTGAATTTTTTAATCTATCGGCAGGTACTTGGGGAGGATAAACTTCCCTATAAACTTATGGTAAAACTTTTTAATAGCTCTTCGAGTCACGTGTTTTCGGCCGTATTATTTCCATGGTTTCGTTAACCATGACTTTATCAAATCTACAGTAAACATGGTATCATATAGGCATGCACTCTCTACCAACGATCGAACTCAAGGTCAGTAAATCCTCTAGCAGGGCTCGTCGAACTGTCAAGCCAGGTCGATGTTAATTGTTAATGCATTTGATCTATACGGAAAATCTTCTAAACTAACGCACCAATTTACCCAAGGTCCTCTAAACCCTCTTATGAAACTCACTTGGTCGAACTGAAAGTAAAATCCCCTGTCGGTAACTCGTCGAACTGTCAAGTAAGGTCGTCGCATCCATTTCCACGATGTTAATGCATTTGGTCCACACGAAACATTGTGTTGTATCACAACACAATAAATACTAGTATATACGCTCGATAAACAATGCACCAATTTGCCCAAGATTCTCTAAACTAACGTTGGAACCAAGTGGAACTTACTCAACTTGCTCAAACTCTAGGGAGACTACATAATCATTGTGAACAAGAGAGTAGCCATAATATGGGTAAAACTTTTTAATCGCTCTCCGAGTCACGTGGTTTCGGCCGTATTATTCCTATGCTTTCGGCAACAGAATTTCATTCTGACAGGGACTTTGTCATGTGGATGGGTATAATACGTTACAGAAATTCGTATGGGGCAAATCCCCAGTCTGCGGAGGGGAGATTTATGTGCAATGTACTTCACAAGTGCATGGAAAATTACTTTAGAGAAATTACTTTCGCAATCACACGTAGGATTGCAAGTTTTTTTTATTTAAAAAAAAACATTGCAGCGTCGATTAATAGTGGGACGAGGACGACACATTGTCAATCTCTTTAAAATAATGGAGGTAGTCATTCTAGCCACAACATAACTAGTCTCTTGGCGACCCTTACAACACGTTGCTTCAACGAGAATCCACGGATTCCATGCGTTACTAAATACGGTATTCCTCTTAGTAGAGTGCACAAGCCTCATTTAGTCACACTCGCTGTGTTCAGTACCAGGTCGCAAAGTATCCCTAATGGTCCTGTTTCAAGCAGACGGTCCCATGTATCAGTACCAGGTCGCACAGTATCCCTAATGGTCCTGTTTCAAGCAGACGGTCCCATGTATCAGTACCAGGTCGCACAGTATCCCTAATGGTCCTGTTTCAAGCAGACGGTCCCATGTATCAGTACCAGGTCGCACAGTATCCCTAATGGTCCTGTTTCAAGCAGACGGTCCCATGTATCAGTACCAGGTCGCACAGTATCCCTAATGGTCCTGTTTCAAGCAGACGGTCCCATGTATCAGTACCAGGTCGCACAGTATCCCTAATGGTCCTGTTTCAAGCAGACGGTCCCATGTATCAGTACTAGGTCGCACAGTATCCCTAATGGTCCTGTTTCAAGCAGACGGTAGGAACTAGCGCAGTATAAGACAATTAAGTTGGTACTCGTCTATTTCGCAAGCATATAGTAAGTAAGAATGATAACCAGTGCACTGGCTTAGTACGAGCTGAAGTTGTATCCGCAGATGCAGTAACCAGTGGGTGATAACATTTAACACAGAGTTGTTATACGTAGCGATGCAAGTAACATTATGTTGTGAGGTCAGAGTAATGTCAGGGACCTGGGAGGTGTATGCATGGTTTATTGGAGGCCTACGCCCACTAGTCGTCCCTCCCCCCCCTCACCGTACTTGCCTGACTTGACTCGTCGTCACAGTATCACGGCTCACGTCACTTATTAATCTACTGTCAAGACAATCTGTTTTCAAAATTGCAACAATAAACACATTCTGTACTGTGGAATAAATTATTGTAATCCATTTTATAAGATAATTTAGGTTTACAAATTATATTTATGTTATGTTTTATACTATTATTATTTTCACTGCTATTGTTATTTTCATTGTCATTCTTTTTATTTCTTACACTTTTTAAATGTGTATTAACTATGAATTATTGTATTTCATTAAAAGAAAAATTGTTTATAAGATTGTTTTAGAGAGGGGATGATAATTACCGAAGTGCGCCCCGACATCCTTACCTCTTGTGGAGAACAAGAAGCATAACACCATTTAGTAGATATCGCAAGTAGTGTTAATTTATTTCAGGTGGTGTAAATGGAATATCCCACACAAACTCCAACCGCCGGTGGCTGGGAAAATGTTGGGAAAAGGTTTTATGGGTACATTCCGAAACTAGCATGAATATGCCATTTCCGTGCTGAGGCCGTTCCGTAACCTCCTGAATATCATAGGCTGGGCGTTCCGTAACTTCCTGCGCCAGCATATTCAGCATCATGAAAACGCCAGCCGTTCGAGCGAGGGCATCTACCATCATTCACAAATCATGGCGGCGTTTTCAAAATGCAATAATTTAAAAGCTCGTCAAATTGTCAGGAATTATATAATTTGACCGTTATTTACACTACGCGTTGCAGGATTTTATTATCTTTCATGTTGTGTTTGTTATTATTCGTAAACGATTAGAATATTGTTTTTTTAATTTCATTTCAAATTTTTAGCGCGCATTTCCCCCATCTTTTCGCTTGTAGGCGTTCCGAAACACTTGACAAAATGTGACGCTGGGACGTGCTAGCTGATGCTGGAACCCCATCATTATCAGGAGGTTTCGGAATGTACCCAGTATTAGTCTACTCGGCGCGCGGCTAGAAAATACTTATTTGAATACCGGTACGTACAAGTTATTCAAAGATCAATTTTACAAACCACACTGCGGTTTTCTAATATGTGTTTGGTTTTTCTTTTCTATTCTATTGCCTAAAGTCATCGAAAAACGATATTTATACACGAGACAATGTTAAATATTATACAGATATTTTTTCGTCTGTGTTATGTTAGTTTTTAGGCGGGTATATATTCACTGGTGTTTGTTCAAAACCACAACCCATGCTAATACGGTTATCACATCACTGCGTACTACACGTCGCAAAAACATACTATACGCTTTGCCTGTATCCTGTAAGTACTGGTGTACATAGTATAACAGTTAGTTAGGTTCAAATGGATCCCGATAGAGGCAAAGGGATATTTTTAAAAACTATTTAGGTAAAGATACAATTAATAACACTCTTAAAAGTAACTGTTTTCATAGAAAGGTACATTAATAATCGGAAATATTACAGAAACATACCATTATTATACGTGTGATAGGATGACTTAAGGAGTAAGTAACAATTTAATTACTACAAACTAATAGATTCTTTCTAAGAATATGGAGTTCTTACGAAACCAAATTGTACGTTTTTCAATGTTCTGTGGCGTTCTTGAGATATTACCGCGCGGCTTCTATACCAAAGCAGACCCACAAAGAACTAAATATTAGTAAACTCGGAAAGTAAGTCAAGTAAGTCAAAGTCAAGATGTACATCTTGATAAAGACGAGTTTACACATCGTCGAAACGTTGACATGTATTTTTTGAAAACAAACGTTGGATTGGTTTTTACGGTTAAAAATGTGTTCGTACTGTACATTTTGCAATCAACAAAAAATCTAGGAAAGCATATATATACATACAAGTACCTACATATTGTCTGCACAGCACAACACTTGAGTACATTGTATTCATTCCCACAGTCCAGTTCCAGCCCAGCCCAGAGCCATCACTGCAGCTCGCATTATGCAATAGAAAGTAGTTGTGCGCATCCAAACCCGGTAGTGCAATACGTGCAGTGCAAAGAACACAACAAACACTCTTTTAGCACTATCATAAAACATGTCGTTACTTTAGTTAAGAGGATCACATGACCTAGATGGGGTTTACGTTTAGTCTCTGCCCTGCAGGGGACTATGAGATCTCTGTCCAACTACAAGAACGGACTATGAAACAGAACAAGTGTCAAGTTTCCCCCGACGTAACTGAAGTAGCTGAATCCAATAATATCAACTGAATCTTCTACACTTGTAAAAGTCCATTAGGGATCAAATTTACGACCTTCGGTTGGATACCTGTAAATTCCAAACCCCAGGGGGTGTGACTATGAAGCTTATGTACTCTTTTACGAATGTGTTAAAGCACGCTAGGAACCTGTTTATTATCGTTGGAACAGCGTGCATGAAAGTGGCAGTAGATAAGGATTTGAGGTCGATCGGCATGGCACATTGGGGTTAGATTACGTTTACTTTGATAAGAGTTGGCTACCGATAGAGATGGCTCAGTGCGTAGCACACGAGGCTCTAATTCGGGAGGTCGTCGGCTCGATACCCACTATACCGGCAATCCTGACTGAAGGTTTTCCCTGGGTTCTCCTCAGTCACAAGGCGAATGCTGGGATTGAGTCATACTAACAGCCCACGGACATTCCTTCTCAACTATTCCAAATACTGTACCCTCTAGTTACGTCACCTGAAGAGACACATAAAGTCTCCTTGGGCAAGTTTCATACTAAAAAAAAAAAGTACGGGTTGGTTCTTGAATTGGACACGACTGTAGCACACCAAGCAGACGCTGCACTTGTCAAGTCCAGTACTGTACCTGTATTATTTCCTTATACATATAACGCGCGTCCGTGTTGCTATGTCCATCATCATAAACACGAGTAGAGGTTTGCTCGAACGATGCATTGTTTATGTGAGAGTTACAGTGACCAAGGCCACCCCACGCTATTGGCGGCCATTACGGAACTGAATTACCAACTGCGGTGTTGATGATGGGAGAGAAGAATGTGAATTGCTTTGAAAGGGCAGTTCCGCATACTATAGCATCATCGACATGCTCGGATTACCCTTGTTGAAGCAAGCCATCACTTGTGAACACAGAGAAATAATAAATAAATAAATGAATAGATGAATAAATGAATAAATGAATAAATAAATTATTGGGATCTTCTGCTAGTGATTAAAGTAAAAAAAAAATACGGAGAAATCGACTCTTGTAATCAGTCGGATTGTTATTTTGGTGGCACATTATGGAATTGGTACCCATAATAACAATAGTGTAGTATAATAAATATTCGTCGTGTGCAAATTCAAAATTGTTTTAAAAATATTTTCGAATATATTCTAACAAACTGTTTCAATACCAGTTTGCACAAAGGTTCACTTTGAGTATATTTTAGAAAACATAAAACACTGGTAGAACCTCCATAAATCAGGCAACTTGGACAAGACATAAGACAATAAATACGAGTACATAAATCTTGGTTATAGAAAGAGATAAACCCGAACCAAACATAAAACAAGTAAGTACATAAAGTGTGGTTCTGCAGAAAGAATACAACTTCCTCCGTTCGTCACCGCGTCATTGGCGCATAATACACTTCACTTCCCCAACCGTTTAGACTTTAGACAGACATGTCTAGAGTCCTCCCAGACAGCAGCCGCCCATGTGGTCAGTACACCGTGAAGCTCAGCGAACCGAGCAATGTCTAGGTGAAGGAAGGCATGAGCCATGAGTACAGCACAGATTCCAGTGAATTATTGGAGCTGCAACGAAAATACACTCCCTTTTGTCTAGTACGGGAAATAACAGAAATGTAGGTTACTAACATATTTTATGGGTTATATATTTTTTTTTATATTGAATTACATTTTTTTTTTATTGGCTAACGTAGGATTTGCTTACTGATCAATTATTTATTAAAGGATGTCCAAGGCCAAGTGTATAAGACAATAAATTACATCAATCATGGTTATAGAAAAAGTAAGTATAGGGGTTTGTATATTCGGGTATTTGTGTAACTGAAAAGGAATCCCTGGAGCTGTTGTTTGAGGGACTCAATCCTAGCATTCGTCTCATCTTAGATCTACATGATTAGACTCTCGCATGTTACCGCAAAGTCATGTCTATCGCTTTTCTCCGTGGTGCACACCAGCCAGGGCTATTCCTGAATGTTGTCATGTTACCGCAACGTGGTGCACACCAGCCAGGGCTATTCCTGAATGTTGCCATGTTACCGCAACGTGGTGCACACCAGCCAGGGCTATTCCTGAATGTTGCCATGTTACTGCAACGTGGTGCACACCAGCCAGGGCTATTCCTGAATGTTGCCATGTTACCGCAACGTGGTGCACACCAGCCAGGGCTATTCCTGAATGTTGTCATGTTACCGCAACGTGGTGCACACCAGCCAGGGCTATTCCTGAATGTTGTCATGTTACCGCAACGTGGTGCACACCAGTCAGGGCTATTCCTGAATGTTGTCATGTTACCGCAACGTGGTGCACACCAGCCAGGGCTATTCCTGAATGTTGTCATGTTACTGCAACGTGGTGCACACCAGCCAGGGCTATTCCTGAATGTTGTCATGTTACCGCAACGTGGTGCACACCAGCCAGGGCTATTCCTGAATGATGTCATGTTACCGCAACGTGGTGCACACCAGCCAGGGCTATTCCTGAATGTTGCCATGTTACCGCAACGTGGTGCACACCAGCCAGGGCTATTCCTGAATGTTGTCATGTTACTGCAACGTGGTGCACACCAGCCAGGGCTATTCCTGAATGTTGTCATGTTACCGCAACGTGGTGCACACCAGTCAGGGCTATTCCTGAATGATGTCATGTTACCGCAACGTGGTGCACACCAGCCAGGGCTATTCCTGAATGTTGCCATGTTACCGCAACGTGGTGCACACCAGCCAGGGCTATTCCTGAATGTTGCCATGTTACCGCAACGTGGTGCACACCAGTCAGGGCTATTCCTGAATGTTGTCATGTTACCGCAACGTGGTGCACACCAGCCAGGGCTATTCCTGAATGATGCCATGTTACCGCAACGTGGTGCACACCAGCCAGGGCTATTCCTGAATGTTGTCATGTTACCGCAACGTGGTGCACACCAGTCAGGGCTATTCCTGAATGTTGTCATGTTACCGCAACGTGGTGCACACCAGCCAGGGCTATTCCTGAATGTTGTCATGTTACTGCAACGTGGTGCACACCAGCCAGGGCTATTCCTGAATGTTGTCATGTTACCGCAACGTGGTGCACACCAGCCAGGGCTATTCCTGAATGATGTCATGTTACCGCAACGTGGTGCACACCAGCCAGGGCTATTCCTGAATGTTGTCATGTTACCGCAACGTGGTGCACACCAGCCAGGGCTATTCCTGAATGTTGTCATGTTACTGCAACGTGGTGCACACCAGCCAGGGCTATTCCTGAATGTTGTCATGTTACCGCAACGTGGTGCACACCAGTCAGGGCTATTCCTGAATGTTGTCATGTTACCGCAACGTGGTGCACACCAGCCAGGGCTATTCCTGAATGATGCCATGTTACCGCAACGTGGTGCACACCAGCCAGGGCTATTCCTGAATGTTGTCATGTTACCGCAACGTGGTGCACACCAGCCAGGGCTATTCCTGAATGATGCCATGTTACCGCAACGTGGTGCACACCAGCCAGGGCTATTCCTGAATGTTGTCATGTTACCGCAACGTGGTGCACACCAGTCAGGGCTATTCCTGAATGTTGTCATGTTACCGCAACGTGGTGCACACCAGCCAGGGCTATTCCTGAATGTTGCCATGGTACCGCAACGTGGTGCACACCAGCCAGGGCTATTCCTGAATGTTGTCATGTTACCGCAACGTGGTGCACACCAGTCAGGGCTATTCCTGAATGATGCCATGTTACCGCAACGTGGTGCACACCAGCCAGGGCTATTCCTGAATGTTGTCATGTTACCGCAACGTGGTGCACACCAGTCAGGGCTATTCCTGAATGTTGTCATGTTACCGCAACGTGGTGCACACCAGCCAGGGCTATTCCTGAATGTTGTCATGTTACCGCAACGTGGTGCACACCAGTCAGGGCTATTCCTGAATGATGCCATGTTACCGCAACGTGGTGCACACCAGCCAGGGCTATTCCTGAATGTTGTCATGTTACCGCAACGTGGTGCACACCAGTCAGGGCTATTCCTGAATGTTGTCATGTTACCGCAACGTGGTGCACACCAGCCAGGGCTATTCCTGAATGTTGCCATGTTACCACTACGTGGTGCACACCAGTCAGGGCTATTCCTGAATGTTGCCATGTTACCGCAACGTGGTGCACACCAGCCAGGGCTATTCCTGAATGTTGCCATGTTACTGCAACGTGGTGCACACCAGTCAGGGCTATTCCTGAATGTTGCCATGTTACCGCAACGTGGTGCACACCAGCCAGGGCTATTCCTGAATGTTGTCATGTTACCGCAACGTGGTGCACACCAGCCAGGGCTATTCCTGAATGTTGCCATGTTACCGCAACGTGGTGCACACCAGCCAGGGCTATTCCTGAATGTTGTCATGTTACCGCAACGTGGTGCACACCAGTCAGGGCTATTCCTGAATGATGCCATGTTACCGCAACGTGGTGCACACCAGCCAGGGCTATTCCTGAATGTTGTCATGTTACCGCAACGTGGTGCACACCAGCCAGGGCTATTCCTGAATGTTGTCATGTTACCGCAACGTGGTGCACACCAGTCAGGGCTATTCCTGAATGATGCCATGTTACCGCAACGTGGTGCACACCAGCCAGGGCTATTCCTGAATGTTGTCATGTTACCGCAACGTGGTGCACACCAGCCAGGGCTATTCCTGAATGTTGCCATGTTACCGCAACGTGGTGCACACCAGCCAGGGCTATTCCTGAATGTTGTCATGTTACTGCAACGTGGTGCACACCAGTCAGGGCTATTCCTGAATGATGCCATGTTACCGCAACGTGGTGCACACCAGCCAGGGCTATTCCTGAATGTTGTCATGTTACCGCAACGTGGTGCACACCAGCCAGGGCTATTCCTGAATGTTGTCATGTTACTGCAACGTGGTGCACACCAGCCAGGGCTATTCCTGAATGTTGCCATGTTACTGCAACGTGGTGCACACCAGTCAGGGCTATTCCTGAATGTTGCCATGTTACCGCAACGTGGTGCACACCAGCCAGGGCTATTCCTGAATGTTGTCATGTTACCGCAACGTGGTGCACACCAGCCAGGGCTATTCCTGAATGTTGCCATGTTACTGCAACGTGGTGCACACCAGTCAGGGCTATTCCTGAATGTTGCCATGTTACCGCAACGTGGTGCACACCAGCCAGGGCTATTCCTGAATGTTGTCATGTTACTGCAACGTGGTGCACACCAGCCAGGGCTATTCCTGAATGTTGTCATGTTACCGCAACGTGGTGCACACCAGCCAGGGCTATTCCTGAATGTTGTCATGTTACTGCAACGTGGTGCACACCAGTCAGGGCTATTCCTGAATGTTGCCATGTTACTGCAACGTGGTGCACACCAGTCAGGGCTATTCCTGAATGTTGCCATGGTACCGCAACGTGGTGCACACCAGCCAGGGCTATTCCTGAATGTTGCCATGTTACCGCAACGTGGTGCACACCAGTCAGGGCTATTCCTGAATGTTGCCATGGTACCGCAACGTGGTGCACACCAGCCAGGGCTATTCCTGAATGATGTCATGTTACCGCAACGTGGTGCACACCAGCCAGGGCTATTCCTGAATGTTGCCATGGTACCGCAACGTGGTGCACACCAGCCAGGGCTATTCCTGAATGTTGCCATGTTACCGCAACGTGGTGCACACCAGCCAGGGCTATTCCTGAATGATGTCATGTTACCGCAACGTGGTGCACACCAGTCAGGGCTATTCCTGAATGTTGTCATGTTACCGCAACGTGGTGCACACCAGCCAGGGCTATTCCTGAATGTTGTCATGTTACCGCAACGTGGTGCACACCAGCCAGGGCTATTCCTGAATGTTGTCATGTTACCGCAACGTGGTGCACACCAGCCAGGGCTATTCCTGAATGTTGTCATGTTACCGCAACGTGGTGCACACCAGCCAGGGCTATTCCTGAATGTTGTCATGTTACCGCAACGTGGTGCACACCAGCCAGGGCTATTCCTGAATGTTGCCATGTTACCGCAACGTGGTGCACACCAGCCAGGGCTATTCCTGAATGTTGTCATGTTACCGCAACGTGGTGCACACCAGCCAGGGCTATTCCTGAATGTTGCCATGTTACCGCAACGTGGTGCACACCAGCCAGGGCTATTCCTGAATGTTGCCATGTTACTGCAACGTGGTGCACACCAGCCAGGGCTATTCCTGAATGTTGTCATGTTACCGCAACGTGGTGCACACCAGCCAGGGCTATTCCTGAATGTTGCCATGTTACCGCAACGTGGTGCACACCAGCCAGGGCTATTCCTGAATGTTGCCATGTTACCGCAACGTGGTGCACACCAGCCAGGGCTATTCCTGAATGTTGTCATGTTACCGCAACGTGGTGCACACCAGCCAGGGCTATTCCTGAATGATGTCATGTTACCGCAACGTGGTGCACACCAGTCAGGGCTATTCCTGAATGATGTCATGTTACCGCAACGTGGTGCACACCAGCCAGGGCTATTCCTGAATGTTGCCATGGTACCGCAACGTGGTGCACACCAGTCAGGGCTATTCCTGAATGTTGCCATGTTACCGCAACGTGGTGCACACCAGCCAGGGCTATTCCTGAATGTTGTCATGTTACCGCAACGTGGTGCACACCAGCCAGGGCTATTCCTGAATGTTGCCATGGTACCGCAACGTGGTGCACACCAGTCAGGGCTATTCCTGAATGTTGCCATGTTACCGCAACGTGGTGCACACCAGTCAGGGCTATTCCTGAATGTTGCCATGTTACCGCAACGTGGTGCACACCAGTCAGGGCTATTCCTGAATGTTGTCATGTTACCGCAACGTGGTGCACACCAGCCAGGGCTATTCCTGAATGTTGCCATGTTACCGCAACGTGGTGCACACCAGTCAGGGCTATTCCTGAATGTTGTCATGTTACTGCAACGTGGTGCACACCAGCCAGGGCTATTCCTGAATGTTGCCATGTTACCGCAACGTGGTGCACACCAGTCAGGGCTATTCCTGAATGTTGTCATGTTACCGCAACGTGGTGCACACCAGTCAGGGCTATTCCTGAATGTTGTCATGTTACCGCAACGTGGTGCACACCAGCCAGGGCTATTCCTGAATGTTGCCATGGTACCGCAACGTGGTGCACACCAGTCAGGGCTATTCCTGAATGTTGCCATGTTACCGCAACGTGGTGCACACCAGTCAGGGCTATTCCTGAATGTTGCCATGTTACCGCAACGTGGTGCACACCAGTCAGGGCTATTCCTGAATGTTGTCATGTTACCGCAACGTGGTGCACACCAGCCAGGGCTATTCCTGAATGTTGCCATGTTACCGCAACGTGGTGCACACCAGTCAGGGCTATTCCTGAATGTTGTCATGTTACTGCAACGTGGTGCACACCAGCCAGGGCTATTCCTGAATGTTGCCATGTTACCGCAACGTGGTGCACACCAGTCAGGGCTATTCCTGAATGTTGTCATGTTACCGCAACGTGGTGCACACCAGCCAGGGCTATTCCTGAATGTTGTCATGTTACTGCAACGTGGTGCACACCAGCCAGGGCTATTCCTGAATGTTGCCATGTTACCGCAACGTGGTGCACACCAGCCAGGGCTATTCCTGAATGTTGCCATGTTACCGCAACGTGGTGCACACCAGTCAGGGCTATTCCTGAATGTTGTCATGTTACCGCAACGTGGTGCACACCAGCCAGGGCTATTCCTGAATGTTGCCATGTTACCGCAACGTGGTGCACACCAGCCAGGGCTATTCCTGAATGTTGCCATGTTACTGCAACGTGGTGCACACCAGCCAGGGCTATTCCTGAATGTTGTCATGTTACTGCAACGTGGTGCACACCAGCCAGGGCTATTCCTGAATGTTGCCATGTTACCGCAACGTGGTGCACACCAGCCAGGGCTATTCCTGAATGTTGCCATGTTACCGCAACGTGGTGCACACCAGTCAGGGCTATTCCTGAATGATGTCATGTTACCGCAACGTGGTGCACACCAGTCAGGGCTATTCCTGAATGTTGTCATGTTACCGCAACGTGGTGCACACCAGCCAGGGCTATTCCTGAATGTTGTCATGTTACTGCAACGTGGTGCACACCAGCCAGGGCTATTCCTGAATGTTGCCATGTTACCGCAACGTGGTGCACACCAGCCAGGGCTATTCCTGAATGTTGCCATGTTACCGCAACGTGGTGCACACCAGTCAGGGCTATTCCTGAATGTTGTCATGTTACCGCAACGTGGTGCACACCAGCCAGGGCTATTCCTGAATGTTACCATGTTACCGCAACGTGGTGCACACCAGCCAGGGCTATTCCTGAATGTTGTCATGTTACTGCAACGTGGTGCACACCAGCCAGGGCTATTCCTGAATGTTGTCATGTTACCGCAACGTGGTGCACACCAGTCAGGGCTATTCCTGAATGTTGTCATGTTACCGCAACGTGGTGCACACCAGCCAGGGCTATTCCTGAATGTTGCCATGTTACTGCAACGTGGTGCACACCAGCCAGGGCTATTCCTGAATGTTGCCATGTTACCGCAACGTGGTGCACACCAGCCAGGGCTATTCCTGAATGTTGCCATGTTACTGCAACGTGGTGCACACCAGCCAGGGCTATTCCTGAATGTTGTCATGTTACCGCAACGTGGTGCACACCAGCCAGGGCTATTCCTGAATGTTGTCATGTTACCGCAACGTGGCGCACACCAGCCAGGGCTATTCCTGAATGTTGTCATGTTACTGCAACGTGGTGCACACCAGCCAGGGCTATTCCTGAATGTTGTCATGTTACTGCAACGTGGTGCACACCAGCCAGGGCTATTCCTGAATGTTGTCATGTTACTGCAACGTGGTGCACACCAGCCAGGGCTATTCCTGAATGTTGTCATGTTACCGCAACGTGGCGCACACCAGCCAGGGCTATTCCTGAATGTTGTCATGTTACTGCAACGTGGTGCACACCAGCCAGGGCTATTCCTGAATGTTGTCATGTTACTGCAACGTGGTGCACACCAGCCAGGGCTAATCCTGAATGTTGTCATGTTACCGCAACGTGGTGCACACCAGCCAGGGCTATTCCTGTATGTTGTCATGTTACCGCAACGTGGTGCACACCAGCCAGGGCTATTCCTGAATGTTGTCATGTTACCGCAACGTGGTGCACACCAGCCAGGGCTATTCCTGAATGTTGTCATGTTACCGCAACGTGGTGCACACCAGCCAGGGCTATTCCTGAATGTTGTCATGTTACCGCAACGTGGTGCACACCAGCCAGGGCTATTCCTGAATGTTGTCATGTTACCGCAACGTGGTGCACACCAGCCAGGGCTATTCCTGAATGTTGTCATGTTACCGCAACGTGGTGCACACCAGCCAGGGCTATTCCTGTATGTTGTCATGTTACCGCAACGTGGTGCACACCAGCCAGGGCTATTCCTGAATGTTGTCATGTTACCGCAACGTGGTGCACACCAGCCAGGGCTATTCCTGAATGTTGTCATGTTACCGCAACGTGGTGCACACCAGCCAGGGCTATACCTGAATGTTGCCATGTTACCGCAACGTGGTGCACACCAGCCAGGGCTATTCCTGAATGTTGCCATGGTACCGCAACGTGGTGCACACCAGCCAGGGCTATTCCTGAATGTTGCCATGTTACCGCAACGTGGTGCACACCAGCCAGGGCTATTCCTGAATGTTGTCATGTTACCGCAACGTGGTGCACACCAGCCAGGGCTATTCCTGAATGTTGCCATGTTACCGCAACGTGGTGCACACCAGCCAGGGCTATTCCTGAATGTTGCCATGGTACCGCAACGTGGTGCACACCAGCCAGGGCTATTCCTGAATGTTGTCATGTTACCGCAACGTGGTGCACACCAGTCAGGGCTATTCCTGAATGTTGTCATGTTACCGCAACGTGGTGCACACCAGTCAGGGCTATTCCTGAATGTTGCCATGTTACCGCAACGTGGTGCACACCAGCCAGGGCTATTCCTGAATGTTGTCATGTTACCGCAACGTGGTGCACACCAGCCAGGGCTATTCCTGAATGTTGCCATGTTACCGCAACGTGGTGCACACCAGCCAGGGCTATTCCTGAATGTTGCCATGTTACCGCAACGTGGTGCACACCAGTCAGGGCTATTCCTGAATGTTGTCATGTTACCGCAACGTGGTGCACACCAGCCAGGGCTATTCCTGAATGTTGCCATGTTACCGCAACGTGGTGCACACCAGCCATGGCTATTCCTGAATGTTACCATGTTACCGCAACGTGGTGCACACCAGCCAGGGCTATTCCTGAATGTTGCCATGTTACCGCAACGTGGTGCACACCAGCCAGGGCTATTCCTGAATGTTGCCATGTTACCGCAACGTGGTGCACACCAGCCAGGGCTATTCCTGAATGTTGCCATGTTACCGCAACGTGGTGCACACCAGCCATGGCTATTCCTGAATGTTACCATGTTACCGCAACGTGGTGCACACCAGCCAGGGCTATTCCTGAATGTTGTCATGTTACCGCAACGTGGTGCACACCAGCCAGGGCTATTCCTGAATGTTGTCATGTTACCGCAACGTGGTGCACACCAGCCAGGGCTATTCCTGAATGTTGTCATGTTACTGCAACGTGGTGCACACCAGCCAGGGCTATTCCTGAATGTTGCCATGTTACCGCAACGTGGTGCACACCAGCCAGGGCTATTCCTGAATGTTGCCATGTTACCGCAACGTGGTGCACACCAGCCAGGGCTATTCCTGAATGTTGTCATGTTACCGCAACGTGGTGCACACCAGTCAGGGCTATTCCTGAATGTTGTCATGTTACCGCAACGTGGTGCACACCAGCCAGGGCTATTCCTGAATGTTGTCATGTTACCGCAACGTGGTGCACACCAGCCAGGGCTATACCTGAATGTTGCCATGTTACCGCAACGTGGTGCACACCAGCCAGGGCTATTCCTGAATGATGTCATAAAGACACAACACATAGTTATCATTTGCTATTGGCTGACTGAATATGCGTAGTATTTATGTATACATACTACGCATATGGGCATTGTATGCTAGCTAAATAATACTTTGCAAGAATAACAAAAAAGTGAAGGACAAATAAAATGAGTAAACAGCGAATAACGACAAAAATAGTTGATATTCGGTTTTGGCTGAGTTTCTCCAATATATGGTCGAGACGAGAGCTTCATGCCAGTTGGCTTGAGTTCGCAATGAAAAGCTATGTGGTTTGTGTGAGTACTGCACTGATCAAACTGCTGAGTTACGGACCATTAATCTCGGCCAGTCGATGACATTGCAATCGATTTGGGTTTCAACAACCGTAGAAATGCAAGCAATGATTTTCTTGAGAATTACAGCTACACAACCAAACAATTGTGCGCCGACATTTATAATATGATCATCAAAACAATAAAACTCACAAACTCAAGAATGCGTAAGTTGTTCTCCACCAGATATTTTTGAAGATGTCTGACCATGGTCTGACTTTGACATTTCAAGATTTGAAGAGAAATGGAAGATGCACGAATTCACATGTGTTTTATTTGAGTACTCCCTTATCACAGTTTTGATTTTTTGAGATCCTCATATTCGAGCTATTTTCTATATTATATATTAATTATAGATCATTTTAAATTGATACACTACAGTTTTTCAATTTCTATTTTGCAGATATGAACCTCCTTCACAAATTAATTTTACAACTGAATATTATACTAGACGTAAACAATATAAACAATTACTAATTTGAAATATTATCATAAAAATCAATTAATTACTAATTCTGGAAGTTGTAATAAAAATCGCTCTCGTGTTGCATATTTCATGCTGATGGTTGTCACAGACGGTTGAAATCCATTTGGTTAGTTCAATTCACTTGGTCAATACCAACCACACACGTTTTACCGAACAGCGCACATCCTAGATTGAACGTATGCATACATACATACAGCCATGCACTGTGGTTACATCAAACTCTGGCGCGCTTGCAGATTATGCAAACCAGTTAGTTACGACGGTAACATTTCAAAAGGTAAACCAGTTTACGCTATTAAATAACGTTAATCAGTCAACAGTCGGATCGGCTTCCTCCTACGGCCACGGTTGATTCTACATCGCTAGCTCGCGGCAAGGGTCATTGTCATCGGCCATAGAAGAGGACGTTGCCGGAGGTGGCCGGTTGTCCAAGAGCAGAGGAGGCGTTTTGTATACATATACCTAGCTACCGACAAATATTAAGGACAACAATAATAATATTTGGGTTTGACGTCCCATATTTTTGCAGCTTGGGCTAATCGAGACGATAAGTGAGTGAAAGATAAAGATGGAGATTTTATGTAGAAATAGGGGCAAGTAGGAGGGCGGGGAGGAAGAAGTAAAGGGGAGGTAAAGGGAAAGGGGATGTGGACTGCATTTCATGTTGCCTCAGGATTCAGGAAGCGATTGCATTCCTTCAATAAGCTGACAGTTTGTCGTATCAACAGCCACAATACACTCACACACACGAGAAAGTGCTGGTCAGCTTATCTGGCACCGGCTATATCTACTCTAATTAGGCGAATGATGCGCCACTCTGTGATTGGTTGACTCTCCTACGTCACTCGCTCGAGTCAGAGTCACTGGAAGCTTCTCCCGCGCTCGAGGGACCGCGAGGAAGCTCTAATCGAGGCTATCTTCACATGCGCATGTGTCAGAGGAATCTTCTTTGCACATCAGTTTTTCATAGAAATACCTGTTATAGGGTACACACCAGCTTTAAATTGTGTGCCCCTCTTCAGGGCCCTCATTCCAGAACAGCTGTAGTAAAGTTGTAGAGTAGTAAAGAGTAGTAGAGTAGTAGTTGTAAAGTTGCGCCCCCTATTCCGTAACCCCAGGGCGCAAGTTGCAACCGATTGCATCTATAATGTACTAGAATTAAAAATAGGTATGTTAGGGTGTTTGAATAGTTGGAAAGAAATGTCCGAGGGTTGGTAGTAGGACTCAGTTCGCCTTTACGACCGAGGAAAACCTCGAAAAAGCCTTCAGTCAAGATTGCCGTTTGCCGGTATATAATGTAGTGTAATGTTTGTTGAAAATATAGTTACCAAAACGAGCTTACTAAGTTGGAGCGTATGGTAAATTGGGACCATAGGGTGGATCACATGATGCTCATTTTTTAATACTGAGACTATACATCGTCGTGTTAGAAACGGCGTTGTTTTAATTCATCCCCTGTTTGCGACGCTCTCGTAACGATGGCGCTCAGCTCAGCACAGAGACAACAAGTGTTACGAGGCGCACTTGAGGTAACCTAATACACTTGTCCCCAAACAACCTTAGGGACTGATGCTGTCGTACGCCATAGATGGGTATCGGGTAATCCATAGCCAACTGGTGTGACCCAGTTTAATTCAAATACCGAACGCTGATTATAGCCACTTATACATATATACAATATTATCGTGTGCATCTACAAAATGAAACGTTAGAAAATACATAAAGTTGCACTTTGCATAAAATATTTTTTTTAAATTGTTCGTTCAGGATTTATCCAATGTATGTTGTTAAATTAACACCTTACAAAATGAGCTTCCAAAAATAAATAATAGCTAAACTAGTCCATCGCTCAGCGCTCATCGCTCGCGTTTTTCATTGCAATTTTCAAGTGTTTGTGTGAGCTTTGGAGTGGCACACTACTTTACTAATTTACTTTCTTATTATGTTACATTGTATAGGTCTAACTGAGTTCCTGGCAAGTGTTCCGATAACGTATTTATACACAGACAGTTTCTACGAGGGCAGTAGGCTCGTCTAGACTCTCGAGACATCATTAAGGGTGTGGGTGTTACTTATTCACTCGTCTGACTCTCGAGACATCAGTAAGGGTGTGGGTGTTACTTATTCACTCGTCTAGACTCTCGAGACATCATTAAGGGTGTGGGTGTTACTTATTCACGCTTTTCCGGGAACAAACAACTTTTCTCGCCAGGAAAATTAGACGACTTTAATGCAATTTTTATGTAGGCGGAACAGTATGTCAACGTATTTGTTCTAAGTCTTTTGAATTATGCGGTGGGAGACAAGCGGGGGGAGGTGGGAAGGGGGAGGGGGTAACTCCCAGCACAACGTGTTTCAAAATAAAAAATAAAAACGAAGAGGCGTTTTTAATTTTATTTCTGCTTGTACGAACCAAGCTCTAGTCCAAATTATTCTTCATACCTCAACATTTAAGTTTTATTA
Organism: Isoperla grammatica; assembly: GCA_945910005.1. NCBI lineage: Eukaryota > Metazoa > Arthropoda > Insecta > Plecoptera > Perlodidae > Isoperla > Isoperla grammatica. The sequence goes on along the minus strand of OX246743.1, from coordinate 16,342,951 downwards.
GTAATATTAATATCGTGCCCTGAGAACGCCACATATTATTCAATAACAACATTGTAAAATATTGTGTTACCTTTTCAAAATACAACTAAAACACTTTATTTTCTCGCTGTTTTAATCCCAGGATTTAATACTTAGGAAACCAAACGTTTTCGCCACTAAACCATAACCCGACTATGGCTACGAACAACTAAGTGCAACGCTAACTTTAGCCTCTCCTCCCGAGACTTCCTTCATCCGAAGTGATGTGAAAGACGACTTACGAGTTGTGAGATAAGCTACTCTCTTGACGGGCAGGCCAGGGCAACTATATCTAATTCCCAGGGTGTTCCTATTTTAGCACACAGTTTCATCCCCATTATGAGTTGTACTCGAGATAAGCCGGGTGGCCCTTCGAGGGGAGGGGGAGTTTAATTCCCGGCCGGCTGGGTATGACGAGGTCACGGAGAGACGTGTCAAGAGCCCCCACCCCCGGGGACACTTGACAACTCACTCCTGTGACGCGTACAGGTAGGAGGACTACGAAGTACTCGGCAAGGCCGTGGTATGAAGACGCATTTTACGTTTTTTTTTTTTAACAGGAATGGGTAGTCTCAGTACGAAAACCACACAAAACTAGCGTCTTTCAGAAATATTTGGAGAACGCTTTACACAATATTGAAGAAAGTGACTACAATAACCATCATTTTTAGTTTCGTAAGACAATGGTCAATGGATCGAAAAAGATGCAAGTGTTTTCATCCTTAGGGTTGTTAATTTCGAAGAAAATTAGTAACAAAACGGTCTCCAAAAATAAAATGATAATTAGGTTTTTCTTCGAATATATGTCTTATTTTTTAATGGTGCAAGGCTATATTTATAATCATGATCTACAGACATTCTCAAAAAGAGGATGGAAAATTGATTGTATTTTGAATAAAATTAGACAATGTCAATTAATGGCATCCAAATACAATATGTGTGTTAGACCTGTATACATACATGTTTGGGAATATCTGTACATCTTGACATTATCTAACCCCAATCATTCCAACATTTTGACACTGAATGCTATTTTAAAGTAATGAAGAAAAACACTTTAAATTCTCGGGCCATTTAAACTATTTCTGACAATTTACCTGAATGGAATTGCAGCAGTCTGTGAATGTGATGACATAAAACCACCTTCAATAACATGTTTATGTCTGGCTACAGATACTCGCATCTACCTGCAATAAGTTTCGTAACAACTACATCAACCTTGGTTCTAAATAATTAATTTGTGTCCGGGTTTTCCCGATGGCGATTCTATCCATTCATTATACATTCATATGCGACGCCGAGAGACGTAAAAACACATGGACACATGTAGGTTATCTTGGTTGTGTTCTTAGAACTAACTATTTGAGCATGCAAATGTCGCCGTTTAGAAATGATTTACACTCGAGGATCAGATTTGATACTAATTCATATTCGTCCTTATGTTAGGAAGTAATGTCTGCCATATTGTTATGTTAGGAAGTAATGTCTGCCATATTCTTATGTTAGGAAGTAATGTCTGCCATATTCTTATGTTAGGAAGTAATGTCTGCCATATTTCGACATTCGTCACGAACAAATTATTGTACGCAACACAATTAACACAATGAAATCCAGTACTACGACCTGTTATCATTCATAAAGTTCTAATCTTTTAGTAACAGATTTTAGTAACACAATACATATGGTAACCTGGTCGTATTTGTACGAATCGCCGTTTAATTATTTTACTACAATTTAATTTTTATTTTATTTAGGTTGAATTTCATTTGGAGCTAGTTCTAAATACGAGAATTTATGGTAATGTTGGGGATCTTGTAATATACAATTTGTGTCAGCAAAACCTCTTAAAACAAATACATGTATACTAAGAGTGATTGACTACAGTAATGTTTACGCTTCCATGAATCTGGATCGCCGTGCGCTTAAATCAGCCGTGTAACAGAAAAGTTGATGTCCCATGATCGAAATTTGAAATGAACATTCAGTGGTAGTAGACGACCATGACGAGCATCACCGCTTGATCTTCTGTACTCGATCTTCGCGACTTTAGTGTAGCTGTAGAATGTGCAAAACCTCTCAATTGAAACAACTCATTCGTAAAATTTACGGCGTATGTACTGAAATTCTAAAAAGCCCAAATACAGCGCGCTTGACAGCATGTTTACTCTATTACACAGAAGATCACATTAATGAACTCTAGCAATATGTTGATTTTCGTTGAAACAGCGTGTATGAAAGTGATGGTGGATAAGTATCCAAGGTTGGCATGAGTAAGACTACTTTACTCTTGACTTATCATGACGGCGGCGGCGGTGATACAAACCGATCCCCCTACATGGCACACCTAACATGTTTTACAGCCAAGGTAATTATTGAGGTGGCAATGAAATGAGAAATGTGGCAATTGTTGATACAATAATGTTTACGGCGGACGGGAATTCATAGCAGACAGTATCGCTGTGAATTATATGTAATTGTTGCAGATAGCAAGCGCGGCCAGCTTAGCATAATAATACTTGGTTGTGACGCGTAATGTCGGAGCTCAAGGCCTAACGGTGCGGTGGAGGTTTCCATCAACGCTATCGCAGAGGTGAATTATTTAGGGGGTACAAGTTAAAACAGAAGGCGGTGAATACGAAACTTTGAATCGGAAGTGGATGCTGGTATACAAGTTTCGCGTATAACAACTCGTGAAGACATGACAAGAGAAAAACTATGACCAAAATGTCAATTACCATTTTTGGATTGCCTAAATGTGATGAAAACGATTCGAAATTGGTTTTAAGAGTGTACCACGTAGCTCAAAAGTCGAGAGAATTTTTTGTTTCGTATATTCAAAAATTACATTCAATATAACAATTAGGGTAGATATTATCACGATCTACAAAAATTGTCAAAACATGATCCAAAATTAATTGTGTTTGGATAAAATGAAATAATTTTAATAATACCTTAAAATTGCCCTTTTATCCAAACGTCATACATTTTTAAATTTGTTTATTAAAGAGTATATTTTGTAGAACTTGATAACATTACGATGAGGGGTGACAAATGAAAATGAAGGACAATTACAAAAACCCCATGCCTTACGTTTGATTCAAAAATACGGTTAGGAGCAGCGACTGAACCGTGAGGGGCACATTCATTATTTCTGTTATACGTCGGTTTCCTAAGGTAGGCCTATAAGTCACGGACCCAAAAGAGAACCACGCTATGAGAGAATAACCTGGGCAGGGTAGATGTCGGTTTCCTAAGGTAGGCCTATAAGTCACGGACCCAAAAGAGAACCACGCTATGAGAGAATAACGGGGCAGGGTAGATGTCGGTTTCCTAAGGTAGGCCTATAAGTCACGGACCCAAAAGAGAACCACGCTATGACAGAATAACGGGACAGGGTAGATGTCGGTTTCCTAAGGTAGGCCTATAAGTCACGGACCCAAAAGAGAACCACGCTATGAGAGAATAACCTGGGCAGGGTAGATGTCGGTTTCCTAAGGTAGGCCTATAAGTCACGGACCCAAAAGAGAACCACGCTATGAGAGAATAACGGGGCAGGGTAGATGTCGGTTTCCTAAGGTAGGCCTATAAGTCACGGACCCAAAAGAGAACCACGCTATGAGAGAATAACCTGGGCAGGGTAGATGTCGGTTTCCTAAGGTAGGCCTATAAGTCACGGACCCAAAAGAGAACCACGCTATGAGAGAATAACGGGGCAGGGTAGATGTCGGTTTCCTAAGGTAGGCCTATAAGTCACGGACCCAAAAGAGAACCACGCTATGAGAGAATAACCTGGGCAGGGTAGATGTCGGTTTCCTAAGGTAGGCCTATAAGTCACGGACCCAAAAGAGAACCACGCTATGAGAGAATAACGGGACAGGGTAGATGTCGGTTTCCTAAGGTAGGCCTATAAGTCACGGACCCAAAAGAGAACCACGCTATGAGAGAATAACCTGGGCAGGGTAGATGTCGGTTTCCTAAGGTAGGCCTATAAGTCACGGACCCAAAAGAGAACCACGCTATGAGAGAATAACCTGGGCAGGGTAGATGTCGGTTTCCTAAGGTAGGCCTATAAGTCACGGACCCAAAAGAGAACCACGCTATGAGAGAATAACGGGACAGGGTAGATGTCGGTTTCCTAAGGTAGGCCTAGGCTATAAGTCACGGACCCAAAAGAGAACCACGCTATGAGAGAATAACGGGACAGGGTAGAGAGATGTTCACTCTTACAAAGTCAAACAGAAAACTGTGAACCACTTCCAAGACAATAGACTGGCATTCGTGAGTTGGGAACAATAGCTCGAAATGAAATGTTCGTAACCATTTAGAACGTTATCGGTGTTATTACATGTTCGCAACAATCTGCAGTATATCAGGCAGGACTCCTTGAAAGAGGTAAAGCCTGCCAGAGAAATATGAAATGCCTAGATCTGTTATATTGTCGGCTGTAGGCCTACGTAATATATATTCAGTTTGTGAAACTTGATTATTCTTTGATTGCATTTCTTTCTCCTTTTTACATTTCCCTCTTTACTCTCCTCATTTAATTATCTTTTTTTTACGTTAGTTCTTTTACTTCTTCTGTTTTCTTTCGTCCTTTATTACTATTTAACGTGGTAAGTATTCTTTTAAACAGTTTCCCATTCGACTGTTCGACATCATGACCGAACGGTTGAGTAAATCGTAAATCAAATCCAATTCATTCATTCTTTACCCTTCCAATTACTTAAATCCTCTCATACTGCTTTAGTTTTGTTTGGATTTTCTAGGACAATCTTTCTTTTTATATTCCATCACATTATACACACGAATGTCTTGTAATTTGTAAACAATTATTAAAACTAGCTCGGTCGATATTAATTAAATAAATTTAAAAAATAAGTGGGCACAAATCGCAAGGTGCGACCGGTCGCAGTATACAGAACGTGCCCTGTACAAGTTACTCCCGGCGCGGTAAACTCCCAAGAGTCCCCACTGTACCACACAAGTTATTATCATCGTCATCGTCGTCCTCACACATAACGGTTACTAACACAAAGCTGCCCCACATGTGTGCAAAGTTCTATTTATTTATTTATTTATTAATTATTATGTCACTCCCAATTGTTATGGAAGTAAAACTCCCCCATAGATATTAAGCTTGGTGTGCGGTCCTAAGCTACCAGGCTTATGTTTCCTACGTGATTTTACTCGGCTGAGCTCCATGTAGTATATAAGACAGTTCAATTTCCGCTTAATGTAAATATCCATTAAACGTATGAGGACTCGCTGTTTGAACTAAGATTTCATAAATATTTACCCTTCGCTTAAGATAGGGTTTATGAAATTCAGTCATCTGAAAATGCGTCTATGTATCGAGCATGGTGAATATATTAAAATACAATTAAAATACAATCTTATAATGAGACTCTTGTCTGTTTTGCTCTCATGTTTCGCCACGGTTAAATTCCCTCGGGCTGCCCTTGTTTAGATTTGCTATATACTCATTCACTGAAAATTTAAAGGCTCCAGTTTTTATATTTATTTAATTTTTCTTAATTTAAAACCATTCGGAAAAGGGTTTATTAAAATGTTGCCGAAAAGTGTTCTTCCTATTTTCATAAAGAAATATATACTTTCGTATACATCAAATAAACTTAATAATGTGTAGTGTTTTCCAATATTATATGATTACTGTTATTATATTATGTTAACTTCCAAAATCTAACTTAAGTGTTTATCTAATGATTTTCTAACAATACTATAGCTAGCTGTCGCATTATAAACTGTGGTCACATATGTGGCATAATATTGGTCCTTTTGCGGCCGTAATTTGGGGTATATATTGTTATATTAAAATTGAAATTAATGAATTAAAAGTTGAATGGTATATTTCCTTGCACCGCCAGTTTCTGCGTCTATAACCATAGCCCGTGGGAGCCAGCCCGCGATAGGGCAGGAGGTTATACAAATGCCATGAGATGCAGCAGCGATACACAGGGTTTACACAGGGGTATATTGCGTGCAGCACCAGTTTCTGCGTCTGTAACCATAGCCCGTGGGAGCCAGCCCGCGATAGGGCAGGAGGTTATACAAATGCCATGAGATGCAGCAGCGATACACAGGGTTTACACAGGGGTATATTGCGTGCAGCACCAGTTTCTGCGTCTATAACCATAGCCCGTGGGAGCCAGCCCGCGATAGGGCAGGAGGTTATACAAATGCCATGAGATGCAGCAGCGATACACCGGGTTTACACAGGGGTATATTGCGTGCAGCACCAGTTTCTGCGTCTGTAAGCATAGCCCATGGGAGCCAGCCCGCGATAGGGCAGGAGGTTATACAAATGCCATGAGATGCAGCAGCGATACACAGGGTTTACACAGGGGTATATTGCGTGCAGCACCAGTTTCTGCGTCTATAACCATAGCCCGTGGGAGCCAGCCCGCGATAGGGCAGGAGGTTATACAAATGCCATGAGATGCAGCAGCGATACACCGGGTTTACACAGGGGTATATTGCGTGCAGCACCAGTTTCTGCGTCTGTAACCATAGCCCGTGGGAGCCAGCCCGCGATAGGGCAGGAGGTTATACAAATGCCATGAGATGCAGCAGCGATACACAGGGTTTACACAGGGGTATATTGCGTGCAGCACCAGTTTCTGCGTCTATAACCATAGCCCGTGGGAGCCAGCCCGCGATAGGGCAGGAGGTTATACAAATGCCATGAGATGCAGCAGCGATACACAGGGTTTACACAGGGGTATATTGCGTGCAGCACCAGTTTCTGCGTCTATAACCATAGCCCGTGGGAGCCAGCCCGCGATAGGGCAGGAGGTTATACAAATGCCATGAGATGCAGCAGCGATACACAGGGTTTACACAGGGGTATATTGCGTGCAGCACCAGTTTCTGCGTCTATAACCATAGCCCGTGGGAGCCAGCCCGCGATAGGGCAGGAGGTTATACAAATGCCATGAGATGCAGCAGCGATACACCGGGTTTACACAGGGGTATATTGCGTGCAGCACCAGTTTCTGCGTCTATAACCATAGCCCGTGGGAGCCAGCCCGCGATAGGGCAGGAGGTTATACAAATGCCATGAGATGCAGCAGCGATACACAGGGTTTACACAGGGGTATATTGCGTGCAGCACCAGTTTTGCGTCTATAACCATAGCCCGTGGGAGCCAGCCCGCGATAGGGCAGGAGGTTATACAAATGCCATGAGATGCAGCAGCGATACACCGGGTTTACACAGGGGTATATTGCGTGCAGCACCAGTTTCTGCGTCTATAACCATAGCCCGTGGGAGCCAGCCCGCGATAGGGCAGGAGGTTATACAAATGCCATGAGATGCAGCAGCGATACACCGGGTTTACACAGGGGTATATTGCGTGCAGCACCAGTTTCTGCGTCTATAACCATAGCCCGTGGGAGCCAGCCCGCGATAGGGCAGGAGGTTATACAAATGCCATGAGATGCAGCAGCGATACACAGGGTTTACACAGGGGTATATTGCGTGCAGCACCAGTTTCTGCGTCTATAACCATAGCCCGTGGGAGCCAGCCCGCGATAGGGCAGGAGGTTATACAAATGCCATGAGATGCAGCAGCGATACACCGGGTTTACACAGGGGTATATTGCGTGCAGCACCAGTTTCTGCGTCTATAACCATAGCCCGTGGGAGCCAGCCCGCGATAGGGCAGGAGGTTATACAAATGCCATGAGATGCAGCAGCGATACACAGGGTTTACACAGGGATATTGCGTGCATCACCAGTTTCTGCGTCTATAACCATAGCCCGTGGGAGCCAGCCCGCGATAGGGCAGGAGGTTATACAAATGCCATGAGATGCAGCAGCGATTTACACCACCTTTCCCTTTCTCTGTTGATTCCTATCAATAACTTGATTGCAGTAATACTGACAGGTATGTATACGCAAGTCGACTCCATCTCGCAAACATCTAAAGACTACAACATCCATCTGGCAGTGCTGTTATCTATGACGTCATCATGAAGTGAACGATTCGCTGTTTATGAATGGATTAACTAAACGTCAGCTTCACGCGTCCTACAAAATGATACTAAATATTTTGTATTGCGTTAATAAATAATGTGTAAATGTTCTTATTCTGGTGATATATTTCAAACACATTTCCTATGAATATGCTCTTCAGTTTTTAAAATTAAAGGCTAAGTGAGATAATAATAAAACTTTAAAAATTGGTCAGTTTGAATGTAATTGGACACCTCACTATGATATCATACCCAGTTTTTTCTCGACATAATGATTTATAGAATTTTCACCTTATACCCTTGTACTTTTAAGAATGAACATCTTTTCAAAAATTCGAAACGCAAATAAATTTCTATATTTATAATTAGTCTCTAATTTAGTAGAATATAAATCTAAAGCCAGGAATGTTGCCCATTGATTGCGAACACGCACGGCACGTCGTGGTGTTAGATTTTAACACAAGTTGTAATATTTCGAGTAATTGAGGGTATTACTTCCTCTTTACCTCAAAAATCATCCTCAATGTACGTATAGTCGTTATGTGCATGTTGAATACATTGCATGCAGCAAATTTAGGCTATACAGGAAATTCGCAATTGAAATTCAGATCGAAAATAATTACATACATGGTTTATTTTTCTGTATAATCGTGTGTGTATAGTAAAGGTTTGAGATACTTGACAGAAGATAGGGGGTTACATTAAATTGTATGGACTTCGTAACTTACATTGAAATAGTCGCATTTGGCAATTTGCTACAAGAGCTTTAATGCAAATACAGGTTTGTTATGAACAGGGTATTTAATTGATAAGAAAGAAAAGAGGCTTTTATATGAAATAATCCACTGAAATCATGTTTCTTAATAAAACAACTTTAAATTCATTATAAGCAAATAGACCAATAATGTATGGCTATAACGTACTTCTTTACACATTTAATCCTGCGTGAATAATGAAAAATGAGCTTCACTAAAATAGTGATTTGTAACAAAATGTTCTTTCAATCAATAAATAAACATAACGGTTTCTGCAACCAAAGTTGTAGCCAATAGCCACAGAATAACTACAATAACAAAATATATAAATAACCAGATATGTTAAACAAATTGTGTTAAAAAACCCTTACAATGTATCGGTTTGAATATAGATTTAAAAAACAAACATGATGCAAATAGTTCCTAAAAATAAATTAAATTTGCAATATTTTAAAGATTTGCCTGCCCCTGTTTCAGCAATTATTGATGTGCTCAAGCTTCTTTCGTTGAGCAATATCTCCAGTCTTCTCTTTCCAATGCCTACTCAGCCTATCTATTGTATTAAACTTCTCCGATATGACTGTGACCTGTGCATTTTTGCGTTTTCTATTAACTGATTTTAATCTATCTATACGGACAATAATTCTAACTTCAATACTTTTCAATTTAAATTCAGGTATACTATTTCAATGAAAAAACAACATCTAATTACTATCACAATACTGATACAATATTTGATTTACAGTTTCTACTTTTTTTACTTTTCTTTCAAACATCCCACAATATCGTCTGTCTCCATAGTATTCTTCATATTTCTGCATAAATAATATATACATTATCTAACTCAGTTATAATAACAGTTATGTTCTTACACGATTTCAAATCAACAGACTTTCAACGAGAGACGTTGGTAAATAATAGATACGAAGGCATTGGTTGGCTGTTCCCAATAGACATTCCATTGAACAACGAAAATCATCAGGAATATCACTGTATCAACAAACGCAATTCTCTTCTTTAGATCAAAACGAATTTAGAAAGCTGCACCGCGGAAATAATAAGAACTCTTCGATTTAGTCTGCAAGCAAGATAACATTATGTTGACTATACTCACATCTGACACATAAAACCAATGATCTGGGAGAAACTTGATTCCAAGACGTGATTTTTATCAAATCATACCCGAGCTCCACCGTCTTACGGTATATCTATATATGTGTGTGTGGGTGTGTAATTTCCGTTCTGTTCTTATAGTCGTCTCCTGGTAGATTGCTTGTGAGATGATCAATATATTTTGAAATAATGGAAACCGATATCAAGACATGATTCATTTTGGAACATCATAATTTATATCCGTTACATTCTGCAGTTCAATAATGTATTATAAACTTGCAGTAGAATACATCGTTAAACCATAAATAATGAAAATAGGTAACTAGTTAAAATTATTATCTACGATTCGACCCATCTGGGTCTGAATGTCTCAGTTTTGGTGGCATTAGTATTTATTTTTAACGTAATAGCTGATGTCTTCTGTCAACTAATTACAGATGGACGTGTTCTTAAATATTCACAGCCTAAAACCAAAAGCGTTTGAAGATACATAGAAATCGCTTGTTTTACCACCGCAATCAGTATTTATCCTTTTTGTTATTTTATTATATGTAAAAGGAGTTCCTGATGGGTTATTTATTATTTATAATGTAGGCTAACATTGCTACATGTGTGTTATTATGTTGTGAGGCATATCATTGTGTCCCTACGTAAACTCAGTGAATCTTCGTATCTTACTCGATATAAGAGATCCAATATACTTCTATTGAAGTTTACTTTTTATTAAAATGTCTATCCTATTCAGTTATAAAACTGATTTACAAAGGAGGACAATAAATATAGCTATACAATTGCAATGAAAGAAACGGAAAAGCACTGACCAAAATAAAATAGCAACGCATAACAACTAAACGAACTACTGTAGAAAACACGAGCAATAAAAATTAAATTTAAAAAATGGTTACATAAATTTCATACAACATAATACAAGGTAATAAAGAGAAGACAAGAAAATAATTTAGTATTTTATTATAAGCTACCGCTGCAGTAGTGATAACGAGCCAGGCCTGTATAAATATAAGCGTTTGCTTTTTCTGGGAAAATTGTGAACGGAACGTTTAGTCATTTCCACGTTTAAACGTCCCCTCTGCTCTTACATAAGATGTTGACATTACGAACGCACTGTTGGTTACAACGTTTAGTCATTTCCACGTTTAAACGTCCCCCTCTGCTCTTACATAAGATGTTGACATTACGAACGCACTGTTGGTTACAACGTTTAGTCATTTCCACGTTTAAACGTCCCCCTCTGCTCTTACATAAGATGTTGACATTACGAACGCACTGTTGGTTACAACGTTTAGTCATTTCCACGTTTAAACGTCCCCCTCTGCTCTTACATAAGATGTTGACATTACGAACGCACTGTTGGTTACAACGTTTAGTCATTTCCACGTTTAAACGTCCCCCTCTGCTCTTACATAAGATGTTGACATTACGAACGCACTGTTGGTTACAACGTTTAGTCATTTCCACGTTTAAACGTCCCCCTCTGCTCTTACATAAGATGTTGACATTACGAACGCACTGTTGGTTACAACGTTTAGTCATTTCCACGTTTAAACGTCCCCCTCTGCTCTTACATAAGATGTTGACATTACGAACGCACTGTTGGTTACAACGTTTAGTCATTTCCACGTTTAAACGTCCCCTCTGCTCTTACATAAGATGTTGACATTACGAACGCACTGTTGGTTACAACGTTTAGTCATTTCCACGTTTAAACGTCCCCCTCTGCTCTTAAATAAGATGTTGACATTACGAACGCACTGTTGGTTACAACGTTTAGTAATTTCCACGTTTAAACGTCCCCTCTGCTCTTACATAAGATGTTGACATTACGAACGCACTGTTGGTTACAACGTTTAGTCATTTCCACGTTTAAACGTCCCCTCTGCTCTTACATAAGATGTTGACATTACGAACGCACTGTTGGTTACAACGTTTAGTCATTTCCACGTTTAAACGTCCCCTCTGCTCTTACATAAGATGTTGACATTACGAACGCACTGTTGGTTACAACGTTTAGTCATTTCCACGTTTAAACGTCCCCTCTGCTCTTACATAAGATGTTGACATTACGAACGCACTGTTGGTTACAACGTTTAGTCATTTCCACGTTTAAACGTCCCCTCTGCTCTTACATAAGATGTTGACATTACGAACGCACTGTTGGTTACAACGTTTAGTCATTTCCACGTTTAAACGTCCCCCTCTGCTCTTACATAAGATGTTGACATTACGAACGCACTGTTGGTTACAACGTTTAGTCATTTCCACGTTTAAACGTCCCCCTCTGCTCTTACATAAGATGTTGACATTACGAACGCACTGTTGGTTACAACGTTTAGTCATTTCCACGTTTAAACGTCCCCCTCTGCTCTTAAATAAGATGTTGACATTACGAACGCACTGTTGGTTACAACGTTTAGTCATTTCCACGTTTAAACGTCCCCCTCTGCTCTTACATAAGATGTTGACATTACGAACGCACTGTTGGTTACAACGTTTAGTCATTTCCACGTTTAAACGTCCCCCTCTGCTCTTACATAAGATGTTGACATTACGAACGCACTGTTGGTTACAACGTTTAGTCATTTCCACGTTTAAACGTCCCCCTCTGCTCTTACATAAGATGTTGACATTACGAACGCACTGTTGGTTACAACGTTTAGTCATTTCCACGTTTAAACGTCCCCCTCTGCTCTTACATAAGATGTTGACATTACGAACGCACTGTTGGTTACAACGAAACAAACGTACGCGTTCGTTGAGTATACCAGACAGTTGCTGTCTCCCCTATTGTATTGCACGATCTGTTCTCAAGATGAAATTACCCCACTGGTAAGACCCCACCATGAAAACTGAGACTGCACAGAAGGAAACGCAAGCAAGCACTCATTAACGTAATTACAACCTTCTCAATGTGCAAGTACAGGCTTTGACGAGTTAAGATCGCAGCTAAGGAAAGTAATTAACATCTAAATTAGTGCTATACACACACAGACAGAACCGATCATAACTTAAGACAAAGTTCAACTTGAGAAATTACGTTGCAAAAGCTCCGACAGTATCTTCTTTAGACACGACGGGGAAAGTTTTCAGGGGGTTTTATGTACATTTCCGGACGGCCGTGTTGAAAGAGCCGTTAAAAAGTGAGTTGTAGTCGTTGAGGGGTCGAATGCGTTCTGTAGCAACGAGACGCCCGGCATCCCATTCGAGAAACGATTCTTACAACCTAACCACCCACCCTGGTATTTATTTATGTGTATTATATTTTAGTGTTCGACTCAGATATTTTGAAAAGAGTTAGAATTGATGGGATGTTGTTCGTATCATTCAAATGACTATCAATATCAATAATTACCCGGGGCTAGATATTATCAATATCAATAATGACCCGGGGCTAGATATTATCAATATCAATAATGACCCGGGGCTAGATATTATCAATATCAATAATGACCCGGGGCTAGATATTATCAATATCAATAATGACCCGGGGCTAGATATTATCAAGATCTACAGATATTGTCAAAACATGCGTTTGGATCATATGAGACGATCTATAATATTATTGAAATTGTCTATAATTTTGTACAAACACAATCAATTTTTAATTCTTTTTCGATAATATCTGTAAACCACGTTAACATATATTCATTTTTTATTCTAAAATGTTTATTTTGAATTTCATTTTAAAGGTACGAACCTAAATTAATGCCAATTCTCGCTCCTAGTCAGTTATAAAACTAATGTTAAAAAGGAGCACAAGGAAACAATACAACTACGCAATGACCGAAAAAACAATAATATAATGCACCAAACAAAACTGTTGTAAACACTTCGGAAAAAGAGAGAACAGAAAATAAGAAAATTGAAAATATAATAAAATAAATTTTAGAAGTACGAATTTCTGTGTTTCAAAACCACACGGAAAAAATTAAAACGCCATTTTTAAATAACAAAAATTATTTTACAAAACGTAGCAACATTCATGAGAAAGTCGACTATACTAACTTCAGTTGAGGATGACTTCATCTTCATCTTCCTTGCGACGACGTTATTAATTAAACCATTATAGTTGGCAATTCCAATCTTTTTTTTCCAACACACAGTCTTAATTAAAACGTTCTCATCAGGGAAACACTCTCCACCACCGAGTCCCCGTGGACAGTGATTGTGTATTCCCGTCACAAGGGAATACACTAAATTATAACACAGCACATTGTCAGTGGTTGATTCTATTGATGGCGCAGCGTATGTATTAGTGGCTGAATGTGTTTGCAATTCATTGACTGTGGCGAGCTGTCATTCTCGTGACGTCACATAGGACATTTGAGAGGCCGAAATGCGTGTTCAGTTGACATTTCAACTGACGAATATGCTTCTTACCACAAAACATGAGAATTTTATAAAGTTAACGAAAACGATTATTATATATGCCATTGTAAACGATTAAAAGAGGAGTAATCGAGACAAAATAATTTATTTTATATTGCACTCAACTTTTAAGTTCGATCGTTTCCGTGTCCGGAACACCGTTCTAGACAACTAATTTCCAAAAATCCGCCACTTTTATGGCTTTGTCATTTGCTAAGATTAGATCCTCTATTGTACAAGTCTGCTCTAGATTTGGGCAGACTAGCAGGTGCTGGGGATCCTGAATCTGTCCGCATTCACATGGTTCGTGATCCTCCAGAAATCCCCATTTCCTCATGTTTTCTTTGCATCTCGACACTCCTGTCCGCAATCTGTTGAGTGATTTCCAGGTGATGTATGGAAGTTTAAAACCAGCAGCGTTTAACTTTTAAGTTATAATAGTAAACCCAAGTTAGAGCAAGAACAGTGGAATTTCAACCAAACGCCGTCTGAAACATCGTAATTAACAATGAACAAATCGTCTGCAAAATTAAGTAAGTTATTTTCAAACTAGTTGAGTTGATTAATTGACGATCACAAACGAGTTAATGGATCGCATCAAAGTAGAGTAACGACATTTCATAACAAGCAACACTACGTATTCCGTTATTATTATTACTGTTATAGAGACAATATCTATCTCGATTACCCCCGGTAACAACGACACGGGAGCCGCAGCCACGAACCATGATTGACACGACCTGTTGTGAGCCACAACGATCAACCAGCGAGTTGTTTAATAGCTGTCGTGTTAAAAGGTGTAGAGTGACATTATTGAGTTAGTAAATCATCGTCCTTCGTAATACCGTAATACACACAACACAGAACACATCAGAGAGAGAGAGAGAGAGAGAGAGAGAGAGAGAGAGAGAGAGAGAGAGAGAGAGAGAGAGAGAGAGAGAGAGAGAGAGAGAGAGAGAGAGGCGGACTCCATACACGCGTCCGTGGTGTAGGCAAGCCAGACATGTACCAGACAGATATGGCGTGGTGTAGGCATGCCATACATGTACCAGAAAGATATGGCGTGGTGTAGGCAAGCCAGACATGTACCAGACAGATATGGCGTGGTGTAGGCATGCCAGACATATACCAGACAGATATGGCGTGGTGTAGGCATGCCAGACATATACCAGACAGATATGGCGTGGTGTAGGCATGCCAGACATATACCAGACAGATATGGCGTGGTGTAGGCATGCCAGACATGTACCAGACAGATATGGCGTGGTGTAGGCATGCCAGACATATACCAGACAGATATGGCGTGGTGTAGGCAAGCCAGACATGTACCAGACAGATATGGCATGGTGTAGGCAAGCCAGACATGTACCAGACAGACATGACGTGTTGTAGGCATGCCAGACCATTGCCAGACCAAGACCAGATATGGCGTGTTGTAGGCTTGCCAGACATGGCATTTTGCAGACATGCCAGACCAGGACCAGACATGGCGTGTTGTATAGGCTTGCCAGACCAATGCCAGACCAAGACCAGATATGGCGTGTTGTAGGCTTGCCAGACCAATGCCAGACCGAGACCAGACATGTCATATTGTAATCTTGCTTGCAATTGGTCCAAAATGGCCACGATGTAGGAAATATCTCTTATTGTTGGTATTAAATTAAGTGTCGTGACTTTGTTTTGTCTTGGTTCAATATGCCTATCTATGACTACCCATAAAAACATAATATCTGAGCTAGAGTTTTGCATTTACGCAAGCGTAAGCTTACCTTGATCACTGATGCTGCTGGTAAATCCTGAAACAAAAGAAAACCAGGAGTAAGTATACAAGTGTGACAGTTTTTTGCAGCTACAAACATTTTTTCAGAAAATCAAAATACAAAATTTTAAAGTGCACTCTATTATAAAGCGGAAAATTGCCCAGTACCCATGGGTGGTCTGAGTAGTCCAAAGAAATATTTGCCTATCGTAATGCTCAGGTAAAGTGGAAACTGAAGAGTGAAAATTTATGTTTCGTAAACCAAATAGAAATTGAAGTAGTTGTGTTAACACGCCAGCGATGCATCATCGACTTAACGAAGAATCCCTGATGTTGGACATTCCTCAACATTCCGCACATAACACTCAATATTGTCGACCATTACAACAATTCAGTCAACGGTGTGTATTGTAATTACTTACATGTGACTCGTGATAATGATAACATTTGAGCTTATTTTGAGGCTGGCTGTGAACCAGTACTCAGTCGCAAGACAATATTACATCAGCGTCCAATAGTAGCAACTTATGAACCAGTACTCAGACGCAAGACAATATTACATCAGCGTCCAATAGTAGCAACTTATGAACCAGTACTCAGACGCAAGACAATATTACATCAGCGTCCAATAGTAGCAACTTATGAACCAGTACTCAGACGCAAGACAATATTACATCAGCGTCCAATAGAAGCAACTTATGAACCAGTACTCAGACGCAAGACAATATTACATCAGCGTCCAATAGAAGCAACTTATGAACCAGTACTCAGACGCAAGACAATATTACATCAGCGTCCAATAGAAGCAACTTATGAACCAGTACTCAGACGCAAGACAATATTACATCAGCGTCCAATAGTAGCAACTTATGAACCAGTACTCAGACGCAAGACAATATTACATCAGCGTCCAATAGAAGCAACTTATGAACCAGTACTCAGACGCAAGACAATATTACATCAGCGTCCAATAGAAGCAACTTATGAACCAGTACTCAGACGCAAGACAATATTACATCAGCGTCCAATAGTAGCAACTTATGAACCAGTACTCAGACGCAAGACAATATTACATCAGCGTCCAATAGTAGCAACTTATGAACCAGTACTTAGACGCAAGACAATATTACATCAGCGTCCAATAGTAGCAACTTAACAACCAGTACTCAGACGCAAGACAATATTACATCAGCGTCCAATAGTAGCAACTTATGAACCAGTACTCAGACGCAAGACAATATTACATCAGCGTCCAATAGTAGCAACTTATGAACCAGTACTCAGACGCAAGACAATATTACATCAGCGTCCAATAGTAGCAACTTATGAACCAGTACTTAGACGCAAGACAATATTACATCAGCGTCCAATAGAAGCAACTTATGAACCAGTACTCAGACGCAAGACAATATTACATCAGCGTCCAATAGTAGCAACTTATGAACCAGTACTCAGACGCAAGACAATATTATATCAGCGTCCAATAGTAGCAACTTATGAACCAGTACTCAGACGCAAGACAATATTACATCAGCGTCCAATAGAAGCAACTTATGAACCAGTACTCAGACGCAAGACAATATTACATCAGCGTCCAATAGTAGCAACTTATGAACCAGTACTCAGACGCAAGACAATATTACATCAGCGTCCAATAGTAGCAACTTATGAACCAGTACTCAGACGCAAGACAATATTACATCAGCGTCCAATAGAGCAACTTATGAACCAGTACTCAGACGCAAGACAATATTACATCAGCGTCCAATAGAAGCAACTTATGAACCAGTACTCAGACGCAAGACAATATTACATCAGCGTCCAATAGTAGCAACTTATGAACCAGTACTCAGACGCAAGACAATATTACATCAGCGTCCAATAGTAGCAACTTATGAACCAGTACTCAGACGCAAGACAATATTACATCAGCGTCCAATAGTAGCAACTTATGAACCAGTACTCAGACGCAAGACAATATTACATCAGCGTCCAATAGTAGCAACTTATGAACCAGTACTCAGACGCAAGACAATATTACATCAGCGTCAAATAGTAGCAACTTATGAACCAGTACTCAGACGCAAGACAATATTACATCAGCGTCCAATAGAAGCAACTTATGAACCAGTACTCAGACGCAAGACAATATTACATCAGCGTCCAATAGAAGCAACTTATGAACCAGTACTCAGACGCAAGACAATATTACATCAGCGTCCAATAGTAGCAACTTATGAACCAGTACTCAGACGCAAGACAATATTACATCAGCGTCCAATAGTAGCAACTTATGAACCAGTACTCAGACGCAAGACAATATTACATCAGCGTCCAATAGAAGCAACTTATGAACCAGTACTCAGACGCAAGACAATATTACATCAGCGTCCAATAGAAGCAACTTATGAACCAGTACTCAGACGCAAGACAATATTACATCAGCGTCCAATAGTAGCAACTTATGAACCAGTACTCAGACGCAAGACAATACACATCAGCGTCCAATAGAAGCAACTTATGAACCAGTACTCAGACGCAAGACAATATTACATCAGCGTCCAATAGTAGCAACTTATGAACCAGTACTCAGACGCAAGACAATATTACATCAGCGTCCAATAGTAGCAACTTATGAACCAGTACTCAGACGCAAGACAATATTACATCAGCGTCCAATAGTAGCAACCTATGAACCAGTACTCAGACGCAAGACAATATTACATCAGCGTCCAATAGTAGCAACTTATGAACCAGTACTCGGACGCAAGACAATATTACATCAGCGTCCAATAGTAGCAACTTATGAACCAGTACTCAGACGCAAGACAATATTACATCAGCGTCCAATAGTAGCAACTTATGAACCAGTACTCAGACGCAAGACAATATTACATCAGCGTCCAATAGTAGCAACTTATGAACCAGTACTCAGACGCAAGACAATATTACATCAGCGTCCAATAGTAGCAACTTATGAACCAGTACTCAGACGCAAGACAATATTACATCAGCGTCCAATAGTAGCAACTTATGAACCAGTACTCAGACGCAAGACAATATTACATCAGCGTCCAATAGTAGCAACTTATGAACCAGTACTCAGACGCAAGACAATATTACATCAGCGTCCAATAGTAGCAACTTATGAACCAGTACTCAGACGCAAGACAATATTACATCAGCGTCCAATAGTAGCAACTTATGAACCAGTACTCAGACGCAAGACAATATTACATCAGCGTCCAATAGTAGCAACTTATGAACCAGTACTCAGACGCAAGACAATATTACATCAGCGTCCAATAGTAGCAACTTATGAACCAGTACTCAGACGCAAGACAATATTACATCAGCGTCCAATAGTAGCAACTTATGAACCAGTACTCAGACGCAAGACAATATTACATCAGCGTCCAATAGTAGCAACTTATGAACCAGTACTCAGACGCAAGACAATATTACATCAGCGTCCAATAGTAGCAACTTATGAACCATTACTCAGACGCAAGACAATATTACATCAGCGTCCAATAGTAGCAACTTATGAACCAGTACTCAGACGCAAGACAATATTACATCAGCGTCCAATAGTAGCAACTTATGAACCAGTACTCAGACGCAAGACAATATTACATCAGCGTCCAATAGTAGCAACTTATGAACCAGTACTCAGACGCAAGACAATATTACATCAGCGTCCAATAGTAGCAACTTATGAACCAGTACTCAGACGCAAGACAATATTACATCAGCGTCCAATAGAAGCAACTTATGAACCAGTACTCAGACGCAAGACAATATTACATCAGCGTCCAATAGAAGCAACTTATGAACCAGTACTCAGACGCAAGACAATATTACATCAGCGTCCAATAGAAGCAACTTATGAACCAGTACTCAGACGCAAGACAATATTACATCAGCGTCCAATAGTAGCAACTTATGAACCAGTACTCAGACGCAAGACAATATTACATCAGCGTCCAATAGTAGCAACTTATGAACCAGTACTCAGACGCAAGACAATATTACATCAGCGTCCAATAGTAGCAACTTATGAACCAGTACTCAGACGCAAGACAATATTACATCAGCGTCCAATAGAAGCAACTTATGAACCAGTACTCAGACGCAAGACAATATTACATCAGCGTCCAATACTACTTCTCTAGTTCCCAACATCTACTTGCAAATCTAAACAGGTCGATTACTGATCATTTACGACCGTATTTACGACCGTTACCTCAGTACCTGACAATTTCAAATACACACAGCGTGCGGGACTAATGAGTCTTGTGCACTCTACTACTAAGCCCATATTTAGAAATGTATGAAATAATTTCAGGGTTCTGTTGCCATTCGTTAGAGTGAATTAAAGGTGTGTAAATATACGAATCTGAGTTCGCCATGAGACTATTTACGTTGGAACAACTTTCAAAAGAAGTATTACTATTATTTGAATTATGCTTCAACGTGTCAACTGTGCGGGATTACTTTCAGATCAGGGCTAACACAACAACGCAATAAAAAAGTTTCAGACACACTTCTTGACACCATAATCCCCCAATTCACACGTACGCGATACGATACATGTTACACAGCTCAATATATTTAACCGAACAAAGCGTCCGGGCAGCTCGCGCGTATACAATCGAGATTGATTTAGTTATGTAATATAAAGTTTAACTTCGTGCTCTACGGTTATCAAAAATAAATCACCTAAACAAGGTTGAAACGCGACCGCCGGAAACTTTAGTGTAGTCGAAAACGTGCGCTGTAAGCTAACTAAGCTCGGTTGCGTCTCTTTTCTCTTCCAAGTTGCCGCATGGAAGCCGAACCGAGCCGCAAACATGTAAAAACCAGCTTATTTCACGTCTTGTAAACTACGGGGACAAATGAGGTTGAGTTGCGGAAGACTTTGATATTTTGTTATTACTGAACCGTGTGTGTTGCCAAAAATAGGTGACTTTATACAGCTCAAAAAGCGGCATTCTGTTACATGTACATCAAAACCTTGTGTAGAGATAGTGGAGCTTGATATAGATTGAAACTAATCCTGTCGAGTGCGTTAACATTAATGTGTTGGATACAAGTATAACTTGAAAAGCGTGGGAATTTGAGATTTTGTTCGCAACATTAAAATCACATTCAATATTAAAACTTTGGAATGATGTGAGGATAAATATTATCATGATCTACAGATATTCGCAATAAAAGGTTGCTAACTTTGATTGTGTTTGAATAAAATCAGAAAACAATTCTAACTGCAATCCAATAATACATTTTTAATCAGCTTTTCGACAATATCCATGTCTTGATAATATATAGCTCAATCTAACATCATTCCAAAATGTTTATGTCATTTTAAAGAGAAACGATACGAACGAAAAACACCTAAAGTTTGCAGCATTTCAGGCTATTTGTGTCGCTTATTTTTTCCCAAAGAACACTTAAAAAGTAAAAGACGTGTTCGTAAGCTCTACCGCCGACGACATGTCAACTTGAAGGAACAAATATTTGTGTGACCTCTCTAGCTTGGTTATATCTCAGGTTGGTGAAGCTATTCCTTGTTTATATTCGGAAGGAAACAAGAAAACATATTTCTCCAGCGTGTTTTTCCAAGAGACGCGGTGCAGCGCTCAAGGTGGAGAAATAAAGAACTACTCATCTCATCTCATCTCAGACCACTTCATGTTCTCTCTCTGTCTCTGTGGTTGTGGTTGTGGTTCTAGTTGGAAGAAGCAAACATTTTGAAATCTACATAGGGAATGGAATACGTTCATTTTCCATGTGAACGTGGGTTCATGTATTTTATTATGTGCATAAATAAATACATCTGTATTTATAGTCTTCTGCCCTAAGTTATAAAATAACAGATTTCCAATGGGGTATATTACTATTACTACTATTTATTATGTGCTTCGTGGCTATGACGGGTCCAAAATCAACTCTAACATATAAACCAGTACCATACAGAAAGATTTGTCAATTTCAAAACACAAGCAAAGCCAAGCAAAAGAACCCTGACACTTGTGAATTGGAAGCAGGAATTAACTAACTAAATTTAGGTCAACGGGCCACATAGCTAGACCGTATGACTAGTATGCATTGTGAATTTGGTTACTGTCTGAAGATGTTAATTGTATAACTAAATTACTATATTATATAGTTTGGTGTTTGATTTTGTTTAAATAGGGTTGGGAAAAAATGTGTTTATATTTAAAAATCGGTACTGCATGATAACCAAAGTTATACTCAAAGTCATGGACTATAGACAACCCGCTTTCCTTGGAGACTTTCATGGACTAAAAGAGTCGCAAGTTACATGGTACGTACAGGGCACTAAAAGAGTCGCAAGTTACATGGTACATACAGGGCACTAAAAGAGTCGCAAGTTACATGGTACGTACAGGGCACTAAAAGAGTCGCAAGTTACATGGTACGTACAGGGCACTAAAAGAGTCACAAGTTACATGGTACGTACAGGGCACTAAAAGAGTCGCAAGTTACATGGTACATACAGGGCACTAAAAGAGTCACAAGTTACATGGTACGTACAGGGCACTAAAAGAGTCGCAAGTTACATGGTACATACAGGGCACTAAAAGAGTCGCAAGTTACATGGTACGTACAGGGCACTAAAAGAGTCGCAAGTTACATGGTACATACAGGGCACTAAAAGAGTCGCAAGTTACATGGTACGTACAGGGCACTAAAAGAGTCGCAAGTTACATGGTACGTACAGGGCACTAAAAGAGTCGCAAGTTACATGGTACGTACAGGGCACTAAAAGAGTCACAAGTAACATGGTACGTACAGGGCACTAAAAGAGTCACAAGTAACATGGTACGTACAGGGCACTAAAAACCCTCGAACTACCCCGAACATATGTTGATAAAGAAAAATATCAATATCTTTGCTATCCTTGGTTGATTAAGGTGAATCTTAGCATTCAAAATAATTGAGGATTTTTATTATTATTCGCAAGACTAACCCTTGCCTGCGTCCAAGCTCAACACACTCTGGCATATCACCATATCACAAGACTAACCCTTGCCTGTGTCCAAGCTCAACACACTCTGGCATATCACCATATCACAAGACTAACCCTTGCCTGCGTCCAAGCTCAACACACTCTGGCATATCACCATATCACAAGACTAACCCTTGCCTGCGTCCAAGCTCAACACACTCTGGCATATCACCATTCAAACAGAAATTGAATGGTCGGAGCTATCCAGCACACAACCAATATGCACGATTTTTCTTTAAATCGATATCGACCATATCTATGCAGAATTCGAGCAAATAATTGGTTTTGATTACTTTTATAGCAGCCGATTTTAAACGCATTTCCCTTCCCCAACCGTCAATGCTACAACCGAAAATCCATGACAATCCTAATGACTAATGAGCAATAACTGCTACACACAACAGGGGGTAGGGGGGGGGGGGGGGTAAAAATGCAAATATGGAACAATCAATAGACGCGTGTTGATACTTAGTGAGGGTGAGGGTAGTTTCTCCCCTTCACCCCTTAGTAGACGTAACAATAGACATTAATGCGGTCTTTGTCCGTGGTTATCGGGGGACTGAAATGTGTCGTTTTATGATGTTAAGTATCAATTAGAGCGAATATTAATTCTAGGTAAAGAATATAGATAGCATGTATATAGGGTGCTAATTGTAGCTATTGTGTTATAGAACAGAAGATCATAGAAGATAAGTGGGGTTGCGATAAGATTTGGTTCGTATACATCCAGCGGTTTTAACCGCATTTCCTGTATGTTTAAGTTTCTAACGATTCACTCACAAGTCACAAGACACTTTACACATGGGAGGCTTTACCCGCGACAAGTTTAAAGATGCTCCTATTCAGGACATGGCGTAGATACTGACGACTAGGACCTAATTCAAGAATGTTTCATAACTAAGGTAGAAACATTTGTACTCTTAAACACAATATTGTTTAAAATTAAAATAACTCCCTTTTATGCTGTTCTTCAATTAGCTACGAATAATATGAAGTTCTGTGTGTTTCACTAATTAATTAACAATTTTGGAGTTTATAGCGATGAAATATTTAAAAGTTTCAATATGTATTACTAGAACAAAACACACATCGTGCAATTGCTAGGTTCACACAACCAGAAACTCACGATCTTGAGCGGCCATATTGTTTCGACTACAGCGCGCCTAGCGGTGGTTTTACTCGTGACAAAGAGCAATTCATGCCCGCTCACAAGCCAGCACCGTCACCTTTAGTATATAAGAACTGCAAATCTCTCTATCGCACATTCAGTTGTACAAAGAGATGTTGAATATGTCCGCGAGAGAACAACGGCTTGAGAGGCCATATTGTTTCGACTACAGCGCGCCTAGCGGTGGTTTTACTCGTGATAAAGCGCAATTCATGCCCGCTCACAAGCCAGCACCGTCACCTTTAGTATATCAGAACTGCAAATCTCTCTATCGCACATTCAGTTGTACAAAGAGATGTTGAATATGTCCGCGAGAGAGCAACGGCTTGAGCGGCCATATTGTTTCGACTACAGCGCGCCTAGCGGTGGTTTTACTCGTGATAAAGAGCAATTCATGCCCGCTCACAAGCCAGCACCGTCACCTTTAGTATATCAGAACTACAAATCTCGCTATCGCACATTCAATTGTATAGTCAAGTCAAATTGGTTTATACTCTTTAACAAAAGATAAAGCACGAATTGTATACACGAGTTGTAAATGTGTTAAGAGTTTTAATTGTATTACCCGTTTACCCAGTTTCCAAAACAAAGCTAGCTGTTTAACATTTCCTCTTTCTTCCAATCAATTTGAGCGATTTTCATTCTTTGCATTTCAGATTGTTGTCGTTAACGAAGCTCTTTGTTATACTTGATTAAATTCGGCTTCGAAAACCAAATTAAAATATCTTCAAAGACGCGAACAGAAGCGAAATGAGAATATTTTCTGTATATATAGCTGTACAGCTGGGTTGTCTAGACCAGTGAAGGATTTCCTGAATTATATTTGCAACGCAAATCAGGTCGAGTATCGTGATTTGAAAGAAAGAAAGCCGACGGTTTGGCGCGGTTTGGCTTTCAGTAAAATACTCGTGGTTTCGTTTGTGAATATTTATGAGGCTCGAACCGGGAATACTCCGCATCCATCCGCCATAACTGCCTATCATATTAACGATAGAGTTATCGATTGTTACATTTACTTTTACGCAACAAGACTACTCACATTATTCTACAAAGCCACTAATTTCATAGCCAGAAGACCAATATAAACATATAGACATGAGTCAAGAATTCAGCTTATTTTCAAGTATTTACAACACAATAGTAAAAAGAGTAATATTAAAGTTGTTCCAACGTAATGAATCTCATGCCTAGCTCTCTTATCTACAGTCTATGCACGCTATGTAATGAATCTCATGCCTAACTCTCTTATCTACAGTCTATGCACGCTATGTAATGAATCTCATGCCTAACTCTCTTATCTACAGTCTATGCACGCTATGAAATGAATCTCAAGCCTAACTCTCTTATCTACAGTCTATGCACGCTATGTAATGAATCTCAAGCCTAACTCTCTTATCTACAGTCTATGCACGCTATGAAATGAATCTCAAGCCTAACTCTATTATCTACAGTCTATGCACGCTATGTAATGAATCTCATGCCTAACTCTCTTATCTACATGTCTATGCACGCTATGTAATGAATCTCATGCCTAACTCTCTTATCTACAGTCTATGCACGCTATGTAATGAATCTCATGCCTAACTCTCTTATCTACAGTCTATGCACGCTATGTAATGAATCTCATGCCTAACTCTCTTATCTACAGTCTATGCACGCTATGTAATGAATCTCATGCCTAACTCTCTTATCTACAGTCTATGCACGCTATGTAATGAATCTCATGCCTAACTCTCTTATCTACAGTCTATGCACGCTATGTAATGAATCTCATGCCTAACTCTCTTATCTCTTACAGTCTATGCACGCTATGTAATGAATCTCATGCCTAACTCTCTTATCTACAGTCTATGCACGCTATGTAATGAATCTCAAGCCTAACTCTCTTATCTACAGTCTATGCACGCTATGTAATGAATCTCATGCCTAACTCTCTTATCTACAGTCTATGCACGCTATGTAATGAATCTCATGCCTAACTCTCTTATCTACAGTCTATGCACGCTATGTAATGAATCTCATGCCTAACTCTCTTATCTACAGTCTATGCACGCTATGTAATGAATCTCATGCCTAACTCTCTTATCTACAGTCTATGCACGCTATGTAATGAATCTCATGCCTAACTCTCTTATCTACAGTCTATGCACGCTATGTAATGAATCTCATGCCTAACTCTCTTATCTACAGTCTATGCATGCTATGTAATGAATCTCATGCCTAACTCTCTTATCTACAGTCTATGCACGCTATGTAATGAATCTCATGCCTAACTCTCTTATCTACAGTCTATGCACGCTATTTAATGAATCTCATGCCTAACTGTCTTATCTACAGTCTATGCACGCTATTTAATTTAAACGAAAATCAACTGATAATTGGCTCTTTTCCACACATCTCTTAAAGTTGGGGTTCCGCTTACGTAGAGTGTACAAGCTTGCTGTGTTCGGGGGTTTCATGTGTCCAATATAAGTCGGTGTTCCGCTTACGTAGAGTGTACAAGCTTGCTGTGTTCGGGGGTTTCATGTGTCCAATATAAGTCTGTGTTCCGCTAACGTAGAGTGTACAAGCTTGCTGTGTTCGGGGGTTTCATGTGTCCAATATAAGTCGGTGTTCCGCTTACGTAGAGTCTACAAGCTTGCTGTGTTCGGGGGTTTCATGTGTCCAATATAATTCGGTGTTCAGCTTACGTAGAGTGTACAAGCTTGCTGTGTTCGGGGGTTTCATGTGTTCAATATAAGTCGGTGTTCCGCTTACGTAGAGTGTACAAGCTTGCTGTGTTCGGGGGTTTCATGTGTCCAATATAAGTCGGTGTTCCGCTTACGTAGAGTGTACAAGCTTGCTGTGTTCGGGGGTTTCATGTGTCCAATATAAGTCGGTGTTCCGCTTACGTAGAGTGTACAAGCTTGCTGTGTTCGGGGGTTTCATGTGTCCAATATAAGTCGGTGTTCCGCTTACGTAGAGTGTACAAGCTTGCTGTGTTCGGGGGTTTCATGTGTTCAATATAAGTCGGTGTTCCGCTTACGTAGAGTGTACAAGCTTGCTGTGTTCGGGGGTTTCATGTGTCCAATATAAGTCGGTGTTCCGCTTACGTAGAGTGTACAAGCTTGCTGTGTTCGGGGGTTTCATGTGTTCAATATAAGTCGGTGTTCCGCTTACGTAGAGTGTACAAGCTTGCTGTGTTCGGGGGTTTCATGTGTCCAATATAAGTCGGTGTTCCGCTTACGTAGAGTGTACAAGCTTGCTGTGTTCGGGGGTTTCATGTGTCCAATATAAGTCGGTGTTCCGCTTACGTAGAGTGTACAAGCTTGCTGTGTTCGGGGGTTTCATGTGTCCAATATAAGTCGGTGTTCCGCTTACGTAGAGTGTACAAGCTTGCTGTGTTCGGGGGTTCCATGTGTCCAATATACGGTCGTACATTATCACTAATGGATCTGTTTCAACTTTCAAACAGATGGTAGAAACTAGAAGTAGAAAAATAAGTTGGTACTAACTATTGAACTCTCCTGTTTTGTCAGCATTATATTAGTTAAGTTGGGAATTGGGATATTTTAAGTAACTAATTACTACTAACTTTTAAATCACGATTAAAAATATGCCAAGAGTAAACATTTTTTTAAGCTCGTCTCATTTTCAAGCATCAAAATCATTGTAACAGTTGTAACTATTTTCACAATTCTGTTAATGTGCACGCAAGCAACGAGAGAGAGACGTGTAAAAAATAACATCACTGATCTCAAATTCCTAAATTTTTAAGCAACGTCCCCAATTTAAAAAAAATAATATAATCGACGGATTCTTCTTATTTTCAAGCTTCGAGACTGCGATATGGCAACATTGTTCACCATGTTAAGCCCGATGGTGGAGCAGCCAAGTACGGAGCGATGTGGCAACATTGTTCACCATGTTTAGCACGATGGTGGAGCAGCCAGGTACGGAGCGATGTGGCAACATTGTTCACCATGTTTAGCACGATGGTGGAGCAGCCAGGTACGGAGCGATGTGGCAACATTGTTCACCATGTTTAGCCCGATGGTGGAGCAGCCAGGTACGGAGCGATGTGGCAACATTGTTCACCATGTTTAGCCCGATGGTGGAGCAGCCAGGTACGGAGCGATGTGGCAACATTGTTCACCATGTTTAGCCCGATGGTGGAGCAGCCAGGTACGGAGCGATGTGGCAACATTGTTCACCATGTTTAGCACGATGGTGGAGCAGCCGGGTACGGAGCGATGTGGCAACATTGTTCATTATGTTTAGCACGATGGTGGAGCAGCCGGGTACGGAGCGATGTGGCAACATTGTTCACCATGGTAAGCCCGATGGTGGAGCAGCCGGGTACGGAGCGATGTGGCAACATTGTTCACCATGTTTAGCACGATGGTGGAGCAGCCGGGTACGGAGCGATGTGGCAACATTGTTCACCATGTTTAGCACGATGGTGGAGCAGCCGGGTACGGAGCGATGTGGCAACATTGTTCACCATGTTTAGCCCGATGGTGGAGCAGCCAGGTACGGAGCGATGTGGCAACATTGTTCACCATGTTTAGCCCGATGGTGGAGCAGTCAGGTACGGACCGATGTGGCAACATTGTTCACCATGTTTAGCACGATGGTGGAGGAGCCGGGTACGGAGCGATGTGGCAACATTGTTCACCATGTTTAGCCCGATGGTGGAGCAGCCGGGTACGGAGCGATGTGGCAACATTGTTCACCATGTTTAGCACGATGGTGGAGGAGCCGGGTACGGAGCGATGTGGCAACATTGTTCACCATGTTTAGCCCGATGGTGGAGCAGCCAGGTACGGAGCGATGTGGCAACATTGTTCACCATGTTTAGCCCGATGGTGGAGCAGCCAGGTACGGAGCGATGTGGCAACATTGTTCACCATGTTAAGCCCGATGGTGGAGCAGCCAGGTACGGAGCGATGTGGCAACATTGTTCACCATGTTTAGCCCGATGGTGGAGCAGCCAGGTACGGAGCGATGTGGCAACATTGTTCACCATGTTAAGCCCGATGGTGGAGGAGCCAGGTACGGAGCGATGTGGCAACATTGTTCACCATGTTAAGCCCGATGGTGGAGCAGCCAGGTACGGAGCGATGTGGCAACATTGTTCACCATGTTTAGCCCGATGGTGGAGCAGCCAGGTACGGAGCGATGTGGCAACATTGTTCACCATGTTTAGCCCGATGGTGGAGCAGCCAGGTACGGAGCGATGTGGCAACATTGTTCACCATGTTTAGCCCGATGGTGGAGCAGCCAGGTTCGGAAGGTAAACGCTATAATGTCCAGATACTCCGCACACAGCGCAGTTTGTTAATGTTTTCTGATTACCTAAATGGTCTCGTATTGAATTAAGCGTTATTTGTTTACAATCCCAAGATATAACTAAAAACCAATACCGAAATAGTAATATTGACACAATCTCCTCTAGCGTAAACGAACACTATACACCGCTGTATCTACACTACAACATCTTAAACAAGACTTACGTTCTTATTCCCTCGACATTCTACAACTACATTAGTTCTAACGTTAAGTCTCACCGACTTCCAGATCCTTAGCTGTGCACGTGCACGCTGCTTCAGCGGATATCAACAGATTCCTGATGTTCTTTCACATCACGTGCAAGGCCGTAATTAGGGGTTGGTAACCCGGGTAAATAACCGGGAGTAGACAATTTTTAATTGCTAATACCACTGTTAGTGTTGTCAACCGCAACTCAAATGCACTACAATTTATTTGAAAATATGCTTAAAACGCGTTAAAACACTGCAAGCACATTCTTAAAGATCCCGACAAACTTCTCCGGTGCTGTGCGCCTTGGCTGGGGGGGGGGGGGGGGGGCTCCCCCGTTGTACAAACATACCCGGGTGATGTTTATACCCTAGTTACGGCCCTGATCACGTGCATTGAGTTTCAAGTAAACTGACTGCTATATCGCAATCATGAGAATAGACATGCTCGGTGCACACTAGGCTTCAAAACCTGCAAGCGCTCCTTTCATTGGTTGTGAGTGAGAGTCCTGCGCGCTGATTGGCCGTGACTAACGTTTGTCCTTGGTTTGACTAAGGAATTGAAAATATTTCAATTCGTTAGTCAAACGTATCCTTTTTGCACGTGAAGGTTAGTCAAGGACATAAACTCTAGTCATAGTCATTTGTGTGCAACGGGCTTAAGGCAACTATACCTCTCGGCTATCAAAGACTGCAGCGATCAACAACGCGTTGTTACAACCAACGACGTGGCCGCGCCCACTTTGCGACGGTATTCAGCCAGCGTCGCGACGCCCGCCTTTCAACGACGTGGCCACGTCCATATTGCGACGGTATTCAGCCAGCGTCGCGACGCCCGCCTTTCAACGACGTGGCCACGCCCACATTGCGGCGGTATTCAGCCAGCGTCGCGACGCCCGCCTTTCAACGACGTGGCCACGCCCACATTGCGGCGGTATTCAGCCAGCGTCGCGACGCCCGCCTTTCAACGACGTGGCCACGCCCACATTGCGGCGGTATTCAGCCAGCGTTCGACGCCCGCCTTTCAACGACGTGGCCACGCCCACTTTGCGGCGGTATTCAGCCAGCGTCGCGACGCCCGCCTTTAACGACGTGGCCACGCCCACATTGCGGCGGTATTCAGCCAGCGTCGCGACGCCCGCCTTTAACGACGTGGCCACGCCCACATTGCGACGGTATTCAGCCAGCGTCACGACGCCCGCCTTTCAACGACGTGGCCACGCCCACATTGCGGCGGTATTCAGCCAGCGTCGCGACGCCCGCCTTTCAACGACGTGGCCACGCCCACTTTGCGACGGTATTCAGCCAGCGTCGCGACGCCCGCCGTTCAACGACGTGGCCACGTCCACATTGCGACGGTATTCAGCCAGCGTCGCGACGCCCGCCTTTAACGACGTGGCCACGTCCACATTGCGACGGTATTCAGCCAGCGTCGCGACGCCCGCCTTTCAACGACGTGGCCACGCCCACATTGCGGCGGTATTCAGCCAGCGTCGCGACGCCCGCCTTTAACGACGTGGCCACGCCCACATTGCGGCGGTATTCAGCCAGCGTCACGACGCCCGCCTTTCAACGACGTGGCCACGCCCACGTTGCGACGGTATTCAGCCAGCGTCACGACGCCCGCCTTTCAACGACGTGGCCACGCCCACATTGCGGCGGTATTCAGCCAGCGTCACGACGCCCGCCTTTCAACGACGTGGCCACGTCCACATTGCGACGGTATTCAGCCAGCGTCGCGACGCCCGCCTTTCAACGACGTGGCCACGCCCACATTGCGGCGGTATTCAGCCAGCGTCGCGACGCCCGCCTTTAACGACGTGGCCACGCCCACATTGCGGCGGTATTCAGCCAGCGTCACGACGCCCGCCTTTCAACGACGTGGCCACGCCCACATTGCGGCGGTATTCAGCCAGCGTCGCGACGCCCGCCTTTAACGACGTGGCCACGTCCACATTGCGGCGGTATTCAGCCAGCGTCACGACGCCCGCCTTTCAACGACGTGGCCACGCCCACATTGCGGCGGTATTCAGCCAGCGTCGCGACGCCCGCCTTTCAACGACGTGGCCACGCCCACGTTGCGGCGGTATTCAGCCAGCGTTGCGACGCCCGCCTTTCAACGACGTGGCCACGTCCACATTGCGACGGTATTCAGCCAGCTTCGCGACGCCCGCCTTTCAACGACGTGGCCACGTCCACATTGCGACGGTATTCAGCCAGCGTCGCGACGCCCGCCTGTCAACGACGTGGCCACGCCCACATTGCGACGGTATTCAGCCAGCGTCGCGACGCCCGCCTTTCAACGACGTGGACACGCCCACATTGCGGCGGTATTCAGCCAGCGACGCGACGCCCGCCTTTCAACGACGTGGCCACGCCCACATTGCGGCGGTATTCAGCCAGCGTCGCGACGCCCGCCTTTCAACGACGTGGACACGCCCACATTGCGGCGGTATTCAGCCAGCGACGCGACGCCCGCCTTTCAACGACGTGGACACGCCCACATTGCGGCGGTATTCAGCCAGCGACGCGACGCCCGCCTTTCAACGACGCCGCGGTATATAGCCACCTAACAATAGTGGATATAAATGCGGGATTTCTCATTGGGAAAGAAGAATAGTTCTTTCGAAAGTCGTCGTTCAAGTTTGATGAATGGTTTTGCGCTCGCTTTGATAGTGAGATTTTATTCAGAACGTCGATGTTGTTCAAAACGCAAGCAAGGTAGGTTATACAAGGAAATATGGGGGTGGTTTTGTGCGTCGTTTTCATCGCAGAATACGCTCGTGCACCGTTGACCTGAATAATAAAACATATGTCCATCACGCTACACCTACTTCAAAACATATCTTGGAAGTAGTCAGTTTGATTTGTCGCAGACAAAGGAGCGTTACATGTTTAGGTATGTGTTGTCTGGAATCTTGTCCATTGATTTTAATTATTGTTGTTTTTAGATGTTGAATTCAATCTTATCATGACAATGTTACTGTTCCACTCAAACGTTATGTCGATAAGCACTAGAATGTCAATACTTTTTCGTAGGAATCCCTTTAATAGGGTGCTGATGTGCCCATCGTCAGGTGCCTAACAACAATATATAGGTATATTAGGGTGTTTGGATAGTTGGGAAGGAATGCTCGAGGGCTATTAGTAGGGATCAATCCTATCATTTGCCTTTACGACTGAGGAAAATCTCAGGAAAACCCTTCAGTCAGGACTTCATTCATAGCAACACATCTCAAGACGATAAGAAGCAATATTTCTACAATTTAATGATAGGGTATTTTATAGTTTCTAGAAAATTGTTACTGTCATTGTTCGTATTCTTATTCTACCCTATATTTTTAACTCCATCCCCTAAAAATTGGGCAATGCGAAGGTTATACAAAGTAAATTAATTGCTATAAGAGTCCATAATATATGTACTCTATATGGGAGAACTCTGTTCACATGTTCAATTCCCATTGAAACTATGCTAAAAAATCGAACCAAGCGAATTTTACTTAGTTACGGTATCATTATTCATTCATTTAAGTTAAGGATTAAAGTTATGGAACAAACAACCAGACAATCTAAAAAGTGTAGCTAACTTAGCAAACCAAGTGTTATAATATTCCGTTGATGAACTATAAAACACTTAATTAGAAATATAAATAAATATTCGAGTGTTTATTATGATTTCATACTACAGACCTACTATACACGACATTAATTGCTATGAAATTTTATATCCTGTATTTATATTAGAAATTAAGAATAGCAATTTGTACTCTAGTTATAAGTTTTAGATTCGACCACAGGATCTTTATAATGACATGTATGACACGTGATATAG
Organism: Isoperla grammatica; assembly: GCA_945910005.1. NCBI lineage: Eukaryota > Metazoa > Arthropoda > Insecta > Plecoptera > Perlodidae > Isoperla > Isoperla grammatica. The sequence goes on along the minus strand of OX246743.1, from coordinate 16,309,374 downwards.
TCGTCGTACAGCAACTTCGGTAATGCTTCCGTCTCGGGTGGGTGAGCGACAGCCAACCAGCGGCTATGGCTAATTCAAGTATACCTGCCCGGGTTGGCCGAGACCGTCAACACGTCATTGATTGATGACGAAAGCATTACCGAAGTTGATGTACGACGACTTTACAACATCATCAAGAATGATTACAAATGTAACATAAGTTTTAAGAACATGTCTTCGCTTGACGTACACCTATAGTTCAAAGTATAAAATAGCTAAAGACGTCTGGCACCCAGGTGGTATGGTACATTACTACGCGCATCGAGGTTAATCCCATTCGCCGCATCACCTTTGACCCTGCCCCGCGTCTAAGTAGGCTACGTCCCCTTACAGGCCTACCATTGTTGTACGCGCAGACAATAACACGCTCCGTTACTCGCGCAGGGATCTGATAGTACTTTCACATGTTTTCTGCGCAGCCAGTCATCATTGTACGGAATAATTACACGAGTACGGGACTCGACAACGAAAGTTGAGACTATATTAGTGTATAGAGTCGTCAACAGGTGGTTTGGAGTCTCATTCTCATGGAATAGTTGGTTACTACCGTGACACTGGGTCGCGATTAGCCTCGTTTCCTTAATCCGGTGTGGCGACAATATCACCAACGAGAACCACCGGGCGTTGAGTTCTTATACCCTTTAATCTGATTCCTTCCACTCCAAAGACGAGTACAAATAATAAAAAAGACACACACACACAATATAAATATATATTATATAGATGAAAACAGGTAAATTATCGGTCATACCAATCAAATACATCGGTTATTTAAAAAAAATCGGCATTTCTACAGTGAATTATTATTAAGCCTTTATCAATATTCATTAAGAAACAAACTATTACTAGTTGATTTTGTAATAAACCGTAATATTTGACTAACACATATTGCGACAAATATAAGATAATATACTTATATTATATTATACTAACAGGTTGCATGGTTGGAGGGACAAACATAAATGTATAAGTACGTTGGCGTTGTGCTACGCCAATAACAAATAAATTGTAATCTTTTGTACAAGCCCATTCTAAGCCGTCAATTTGTAATGTTTTTGTACATAATTTCTTAGTAGAAGTCGGTGCTTCCTTGTGTATAGGCATTAAGCATGTATAATCTAAGTTATAGCTATCAAGCATGACAGTATGCCGGTAGTAAAATATGACAGGCGATCAAGCGTCACATTTATCGATGGTTTATTGTGTAGTTTAAACTGCCACGTTGTCCATAGTAGCTCATGCGGTGGAGGAGCACGTTCTAATACGTTGTTAACACACACCAGGACTCATTAACCGGAGGATGATATAAGTAAAAAGTTCGGACATCACGGTTAAAACATTTCACGCATTACTCACCAGTTGCCTCGCGTCTGAGGATGGCGACGGATGTTGCCGAAATATAACGGAGTGGGTGAGTATAGTGCGTGTAATGTTTTAGCCCTGTTTGTCCGAACTTTTTACTTATATTAGACACGTTGTTTTTATAACTATCCATCTTCAGCTACAATAGCTCACTAAAAATATTATTTATAATGCTTTTCATGTTTGGCCACCCTGGTACATTAATTGATTTGCGATTAACCCCTGCTAAAGCTCGTACCACACAACTTGTGTCACAGCCAAGTGCTCAAGGTTCGGTACATTAATTGGTTTGCGATTGAACCCCTGCTAAAGCTCGTACCACACAACTTGGGTCACAGCCAAGTGCTCAAGGTTCGGTACATTAATTGGTTTGCGATTGAACCCCTGCTAAAGCTCGTACCACACAACTTGTGTCACAGCCAAGTGCTCAAGGTTCGGTACATTAATTGGTTTGCGATTGAACCCCTGCTAAAGCTCGTACCACACAACTTGTGTCACAGCCAAGTGCTCAAGGTTCGGTACATTAATTGGTTTGCGATTGAACTCCTGCTAAAGCTCGTACCACACAACTTGTGTCACAGCCAAGTGCTCAAGGTTCGGTACATTAATTGGTTTGCGATTGAACCCCTGCTAAAGCTCGTACCACACAACTTGTGTCACAGCCAAGTGCTCAAGGTTCGGTACATTAATTGGTTTGCGATTGAACCCCTGCTAAAGCTCGTACCACACAACTTGTGTCACAGCCAAGTGCTCAAGGTTCGGTACATTAATTGGTTTGCGATTGAACTCCTGCTAAAGCTCGTACCACACAACTTGTGTCACAGCCAAGTGCTCAAGGTTCGGTACATTAATTGGTTTGCGATTGAACCCCTGCTAAAGCTCGTACCACACAACTTGTGTCACAGCCAAGTGCTCAAGGTTCGGTACATTAATTGGTTTGCGATTGAACCCCTGCTAAAGCTCGTACCACACAACTTGTGTCACAGCCAAGTGCTCAAGGTTCGGTACATTAATTGATTTGCGATTGAACCCCTGCTAAAGCTCGTACCACACAACTTGTGTCACAGCCAAGTGCTCAAGGTTCGGTACATTAATTGGTTTGCGATTGAACCCCTGCTAAAGCTCGTACCACACAACTTGGGTCACAGCCAAGTGCTCAAGGTTCGGTACATTAATTGGTTTGCGATTGAACCCCTGCTAAAGCTCGTACCACACAACTTGTGTCACAGCCAAGTGCTCAAGGTTCGGTACATTAATTGGTTTGCGATTGAACCCCTGCTAAAGCTCGTACCACACAACTTGTGTCCCAGCCAAGTGCTCAAGGTTTGTCAACCCTCTAAATCAGTTTTTAGTGGCAACAACACTTTACATAACAAATATATGAACTTGTTCACATATTTCGCCTCATGTTATTGTAATATATTGAATAGAATAAACTAGTCGTAAAATGGTTCATACAAAGCTATACCGACAACAAGTGTATATAGAGATATGCAAACAAATATCTATGGAGATTTAATTTGTTAGTAGTGTGTTGTACATATGATAATATACACAAAACATGGAGTGATTTGCTACGGACAATTAATTGTTTGCGTTCTCATACAATGCAGTGTGGGTTTGGTTTGGTTTTGCCGATCTCTTTGTCACTAGAATAGAAATTAGTTCAGCATAATAAAATACACATCGTGTAATTCAATAAGTAGTAAATCATAAAGACAATGGATTGTATATACTGCACTAGTGGAAAGGATTAACTTTATTAGCGAAGTTGTTATGTAGAATCTATTTAATTTAATTTATTTATATTTCATTGTCTACGCTGTCCAGTTGTAAATCTAAAAGAGAACAATAACTAACCTACTGTTTATACCGAAACAATGATAAAAATCCTAAACGAAATAAACTAGCAATTGAGATAACAAAATATGTACAGAGAACATTGACAATAAAAAAATAGATGACAAATAAAATGAGTAGGTCTATGTACAAAACGAATTCAATAATGCATTTATACATACAAGTGTGTAAAAAGGAAAGTGCTAGGTTTCACTATGATATACAGAAAAAGAAGAAAAGGGGAGAGAGAAACTAAAATTAAAACATAATGTTATATGGAAGGTTAATGAAAAGAGAAAAGTAATAAAAAAAATGCATTTGTTATTAAGGCCCGGTCTTATGGCTTCCAACTTAATAGTTTTAACTATCTGCTAACTTGTTTAATTACACCAATCACAAGTTTTGAAATCAATGTATCTGACCTCCAAATAGTTAGTATGAAGTCGAGAAACCATTCGCCATTCGATCGTGATCGTATAACTGAGTAATCTCTGAGAAAATCGTTATGTAGCAATTGTGAGTAGTTTAAATTTGAGTCTTGAGGAGATAAGAGTTATATTCTGCATCGCTGAATAATTCCTTTAAAAAGTCTTTCAATCGGGGTTGTGAGAAACTTGAAAGTGGCGCCTTAAAGCAACCATTCAAACATCTTTGTAAATCTGGATAAAGCCTGGATAAGATCTTTCATTCAGTAATATGAGCTGTTGAAAGTTGCCAAGTAGGCCTATAAGATTAGTATGTGGCTGAGTTATATCTTCAGAAAATCCTTCGTTAGGGAATAAGTTCAAAGGAAATGAAATCGAAATACTTATATTCAGTATCCTTGGCTGCATAATACTTAAATCGGGAATATGAGCTGTTAAAATTTTATTTTAAAATAACGTCTTAAGGAAAACCTTATATGTGAACGGCTGGAGTCGAGCTCAAGAACTCCATAGCTTGGAACATAGTCAAGTTCCACCATTTTGTCTCCACCATCTAACAAGGAATTGGTTTAGTTGACCACTTAAGTAGTAGTTCACTTAACCGACTGCAGAAATCCCACCGAGTGTTAACACTTTCATTTATAAATAAAGATTACGCAATTAAGTCTACAATTCTGCTTAAGCCGGCTGCAGGACAGGTTTTGCCCCTCAGCTTTGCAGTTGCATCGTAGGCCTACTGGAACGATAAAAATTACTCATTTACCACGGGTGCTTAACTTAGGAGGAAAACCACAAGAGAGACGTAATCTATACTTACTAGAACAGGTAACACAATTAATTAGACAAATAATTGGACAACAGAGACTGTTATTTTGTAAAATTAAAATGTCGAGAGTGTAGTTAAAATATTACACCTTAATTTTCATAAAAGAACCATGTTTTTCAGAGATGATGAAATCGTTAACTATAATTACGGTTAAGTATACCTGATTCTTCATACATTTGCACGTTTTTAACGCAAATGATGCATCAGCGTGATTTACGCTTTTCGTAATATTGTGATACTACAAACCTGCAAACTCCTTAGAGAATATTTAGAGTTAGTTCATAATAGTTAGTATTTGGTGTTTTACCATGTACTCGACAGTTATATAGGTCATATGACGTCGGCCAAGTCAGATACATTGCACATCACCGGGGTTGTCATAAAGGAATCCGATTAAGGAAGGGTTGGAAAGTAAGGGCTTTCAGGGAGTGTGGGGAATTGGTGAGCGTTTGGATCGCAAAGGAAGAAGAGCGAGAAAGTTGGAAAGAGGAGAAATGATGAAATCCTGTGAGATCCACGAGAGCCCACTTTGCGGGCACCGGTCACCACGAGAAATGAGCCACCTACACAGGGGAATGTTTAGAAGATTTGAAAAATATTTCAATATATTTTATAACTCCTTTCTGGGAAAAATTATATAGGGTAACCTGTCCATAGTGTGGGTATTGTAGAAGAAAGTCTTCCCGTGCCACTTCCGGCACGCGTGCCACTGGTTCGTACCCTCTAACCTACGCCTCCCTTCCCTGTTTATGTTGGTACGGGGAAACCGCAATCAAACACAAACACAAAGTCAGTCACTATAACTAAAATCAATGACTACCGCTGTCATCTTCACTTTGACAAGCAGATAATGGAAATCGAGTTCCATTCAACAAGAACGTCTCATGAAGTATGCATGTAAACCGCCCGCACTCCGCTCTGTATAGCTATTAGATATCTAAAGGCGCCGACGGTCGAAGAAAAGAATCGATAAATGTTGATAGATCGAGACAAAGAAGACGATATTTCAAAGAGCTTTGCTTGTTACTTAACTGGGGTTTTGTATTTTACAGTCTGCAGCAGAACCTCGCCGTGTTTATCCCGTGTGGCTAGTTGGTCTAGCTAGAGGCTTTCTAGGGTTTAGAGTTCTTCTCGAGTTTATATCTCAGCTATAGTTGGTCTGGCTAGAGGCTTTCTAGGGTTTAGAGTTCTTCTCGAGTTTATATCTCAGCTATAGTTGGTCTGGCTAGAGGCTTTCTAGGGTTTAGAGTTCTTCTCGAGTTTATATCTCAGCTAAAGTTGGTCTAGCTAGAGGCTTTCTAGGGTTTAGAGTTCTTCTCGAGTTTATATCTCAGCTATAGTTGGTCTAGCTAGAGGCTTTCTAGGGTTTAGAGTTCTTCTCGAGTTTATATCTCAGCTATAGTTGGTCTAGCTAGCGGCTTTCTAGGGTTTAGAGTTCTTCTCGAGTTTATATCTCAGCTAAAGTTGGTCTGGCTAGAGGCTTTCTAGGGTTTAGAGTTCTTCTCGAGTTTATATCTCAGCTATAGTTGGTCTGGCTAGAGGCTTTCTAGGGTTTAGAGTTCTTCTCGAGTTTATATCTCAGCTATAGTTGGTCTGGCTAGCGGCTTTCTAGGGTTTAGAGTTCTTCTCGAGTTTATATCTCAGCTATAGTTGGTCTGGCTAGCGGCTTTCTAGGGTTTAGAGTTCTTCTCGAGTTTATATCTCAGCTATAGTTGGTCTGGCTAGCGGCTTTCTGCGCTTTGCGTCCACTCCAGACAGCGTTCTTTCCGTGTGAATACCTCAGCTAGTTAATTTAGTTACAGCAGATGTGTTTAGTTAATGACTATCCTATTTAGTTATAAAATTAATTTACACGGATGCTATTGGAGATTCAAGCTAACAAATAGATAGCTCTGCTAAGGAACCTCCTTATCTGCACCATTGATGATTGATCAATAAAATAAAACAACAATGGACACTTATATGTTATCTGTAGAATATATGTTTCTTTAACATAATATACGTATTTCCATCTTCATACTGATTAATAACTGTTTTAAGTTTGGCTTTTGCGGCTTTAAATAATTTTGCTAAAATTAATCGATACATTATAATCTACATTACATCAAGTTGATGCTGTAATGTGTTATTATCCTCGTGATTATTTTTACACTATAGTTACTATTATTACTGTTACTGCCGATGTGTTAACAAATTTACAAGAATGGGTTTCAAACTCAGAACCTCCGGTTCGATGCTCTTGTCAATTTCATCACAATACTCGCCATAGGCTTTTACCGCGGACTGTACTTTATGTCCTTGTTTTATGTCACTGTGGTATAATGGTCGACATGACACACATGGTCGTTTTATTTAACCCAATATTTAATTATCTTTATTATCCAAATTATCAAAACGTTTGAAATTCAAATATTAGCAACATGGACGATTGAAAAATGAAGTTTAACTTGTTTCAACTTTGAATTGGTTGTGTTTTAACATTATTAATATTTGTTAGATGCTTCAGGGGCACTCATCCGTATTATACGGTATAATTTACCTAACCAACGATAACTGTAAAATAGAATGCTGACCATGATATTGTAATTACAAACTTAACAATAAACTAATATGGCCAGATGCACAGCAAAAGTTAAGTATAGAATTGTATTATTTTATTACGTACATGCTATTTTCCATAAGAAAACCAAACGCAATAGCAAAGCAACCATAAGCAAGTCCTATACTTACTTCGACTGTGCACTGGCCAATGTCGTTACACAGCAACTTTATGGAATCTAACGTCACAGATGAATGTATTTCGATAATATGTATTACAAAATATAAAATCCGTTGAATGATAAACTTTATGGGCTATCTAGAAAACTTTTGGTTTTATATATTATAGTCATTCTATATTATTTGTATCAGTCATATTACAACAATATTAATAAACTTTGTGTATATATTTCCATAGCATTTATTATTATTATTCCTCCGTAGGAACGCCATAAAAAATACCCCCACATATTTCCATCAGACAATCCATTGAGATGATGAGAATCTATATCCAGGCTAATTATACAGGAATGCGCGAGAGTTAGATAAACTTTACACCCCAACAACTTATTTAAAAATGGTAAATGAAATAACAAACTGTTGTAGTAAATAATCCTGTGTCCCACTAATGACCCTCATTAAAGCACAACGGTTTAGTTTAGAAGTGTTGTTTTTCGGAAGTTTTTTTTGTATATACACATTGGCTTCATGTTTTTATCGTAACTAATGCAATTATGGTGTTACCGAGTTTAAAACTCGGTAACACCATAATTGCATTAGTTACGATAAAAACATGAAGCCAATGTGTATATACAAAAAAACTTCCGAAAAACAACACTTCTAAACTTATTAATTACAAAGAACTCCTCAAAAACAAAAACCTTATAAAACTGTAATAAAACCACAGTTAGAAAACAACTCATTGTTCGATTTTAGCTGGATTAAATAATAACGTTAATTAAAATCGTATTTTCATATAATCACTGACCATAAAATATTAATTTGTTAACGCAAATCGAGATAAGGCTGCGCTTTGTTAAGCTCTTCCGTTCGGACAAGGTTTCTTTGCAGCTGGGGCAGACTGGCTTTAATTGGTCGGACTTATCGACGCGATTAATTAAGTCTGTGTACGCGCTGTATTTGTAATGAGACGCTAGACAGCCGATCACGATGAGTGGTCGGCTGGTGTAGCTCGATGTAGCTCGGTGTAGCTCGGTGTAGCTCGGTGTAGTTCGGCAACAATCGGAAAACTCTGTACCATGAGGAATACTTAAGGCCTACGCACAATTGGCATAGCGCAAGCGTAACGGAACGTAAGCGCAGCGCAAGAAATATGAACCAATGTTATCACATGGCCTCGTCTCCAACTGACACAAGAGCGCATGGCGCAGCATAACGGAGCGCAAGAGTTGGTTATATTTTATATTTTTGCGTTGTGCTTGTGCACGACATAACGATCGACCAATAGGAATCTTGTTCCAACTAGACAGCTGTGGTCTCGTCATAATAGCTCAGTCAAATTAGTAATTGTTTTTAGTATATTATTACGTGACTTTCGTTTGTATCAGACTAGAGCCCTTTACCGTCACTAACCTTCAATTGCAATTGATAAAATAAATTAAGAACCTATGTTACCTCTTCATTCTCAAGTGTGCACTGTATAAACATTATATCAAATGAAACTGTTTTACAAGACTTTGACTAGGCCTATCGCGGATAGAATTTGTTGAATGCGAGGTAGGCCTAGGCCTAGAATAAAACGGATACAACATAGGCAAGCCGTTAATGTGAATGCAGGCCAACCCTAGACCGATGATAACAAGTGGCAATATTGAATTTGTAGTATGTCCCTAACCTCAAACCATGGCGAGTGCAGACGACTAGACAGCCAAAACTTGCTTTGCGCTGTGGTTGTGTTACGTGAATTGTGCGTTGGCGTCGGCCTTACGTTACGCTTGCGCTGTGTTTATGCTTCCGCTGCGCCAATTGTGCGCAAGGCTTTACTATACATGATGATGATGCGCTTTACATTCTTTAGTAATCAAATTATGATTTGTTTATTTATTTAGTGTCTATCTATTCAGTTATAAAACTGATTTACAAGGGAAGACAATAAATAAATCTAAACAATAAATGATGTAACAAAAGGAAAACACTGAACAAACGTTCAGACAACAATAAAACAAAGGAAAACAAGAACAAAAAAATGATAAAAGAACAAAGTTATAGTCTAAATTAAGGTGAAGAAAAATTAAACATTAAACTGGCATACACCAGAAATACAAGCAAGTGTAAAAAAAAAGTAAGACCACTTCATACAAAATGGGCGACAAAATATTGGTGTAGGCATAAATGTTGTGTTTTTAATCGTAGATGTTTCATTCTAAATGGTTCGAGCATAGTTAATTAGTGCGCATTTGTTCTTTCAACATTCCTGGTGGATTAGGTAGCTTCATTTAGTTCGGCCGACAGCTTTTAACATAGCTACAATTAGGTAGCTTCATTTAGTTCGGCCGACAGCTTTTAACATAGCTACAATTAGGTAGCTTCATTTAGTTCGGCCGACAGCTTTTAACATAGCTACAATTGGGATTATTTTGAAAATTGCAACTTTATAAAGTGTGCCGAACTTCTATCGCGTTTCCTGATGTCATGCTTGAAGGCACGCCCTTGGTTGTCTATGCTACTCTGCGAACGAAGCTAGCTAGATCCATAGATCCTACCTCACTTTACGCCACTGCTTGTCTATACTGTAAGAAGTTATATCCTGAGATCTTACCTCACTGCACGCCACTGTTTGTCTACGCTAGTAAACCTAGATCGTAGCATCGCATGCAATAACCCCACCCACCATACCCAACCGCACGCCACTGTTTGTCTACTACTGCGCTATATAAACTTAGATTTTCACAACCCTTGGAGCTATTTTCCAACTTTCAACCAACCGCAAGCAATAAATGGAAAACCTCGAGAAAAGAATTCAGTTAAGTTGGGTTTTATTCATTTGGCAAATATCTTCACTCACTCTACTCACATTTGCACTAGGTTAGTTAAAACTTTACAATCTGGTTGAAGTAGTGATTACTGTACGCGAATGCAGATGCAAGCCTGGAACCCCTTAAAACTTAGAAGCCATTAACTTCAAACCGACTAGTCTGACGAACAAACACGAGAATCTCGTCGCATTTAGTTTTAGAATTTTCTTTTTTCATTCAGTAGTAGATCTCTGAACAACGTTCCTTTACAAACATGTTCTAATTATGGAAAAGAGGTTCACCTCTTAATGTCGAAAGTAAACTGATAGAAATCATTTTAACTTATTATATAATAAAGCCAAGAAAGGTGTCACGATAATCTAATTCACGAAAATAACACAAGCAGAAAGTTTCTTGAAAAGTGTGTATCATCAAAATTGTTATGCTATAGGCCTACATAATAATATGTACAAACAAAATCAACACATATATATAAATATATAAGCTAGCTCTACATTTCATGTATGAAATGTACAGAAATTTAAGTTTTCATAAATCGCCTGTTTTTTTGTTTTTTTATTAGTTTTTCTGTTTTATGTCTAATGCATGGCAAACAAAATGAATGATTGAAAGTATTGAAATTGGTGTATTATGTGCTCGTACATCAGTCCTGTTTAGTACAAATATAGCATCTGAAGGTGAAATCGGATACATAATCAATAATATACCGTTTCTTGATATGTGAAACGACAACTACATACTTCGATACGTTGCTCAGTAACATACCTATATATATGAGACAAAAAGTCATCTTCTTTGGTCCGTCTATTATTTCTCAAAATTGCTATTTTGTCCCAAAAAGGTTATGACTTATGACCTTAAATTTATCACGCTAGATATAATGTCAAACGGCTCGGAATTCCTTTCTTCGTGTGTGAAAATAGATTTATCTCATATTAAATAACAACATAATATTACGTTTTTCCGCTTGCATGGAGAAATAATTCACTTCGTCCGAGCGTTTCTTTATGTAGAGTGTCTTCACATCCAGTGTTGGGTACACATGGGCAGATGATGCAGTTCCTATGTCTGACGCTAGATGGGGTGGCAGTACAAGATGGCGCGGTACCGAATAACAGGCGCCATTGCTATTTTGCCAGAAAACTGACGACCATATTCGTCACTGTAAAGCAAGGAAGCACGCGAAAACACACTAGATGCAAAACGAGGGGAGAAGGCTATTTTTGAAAACATGTAAACAATAATTTGTTTTGTTTCCTGCTGTGAAGGAGAAATAAGCTTATTTATCGACGTTTTTAGTCGATAAAAGACGAGAACCTGGTTGAAGTTTGTCAACAGTTTACGTTACACTTTTCTCAGCAAGAAATGTTAAAATAAGAGTGTGTTTGGTACCGGGAAATCTAAAAATCGGGTTTTTAAGGGGACGCCTGAATAGCGCCGAATGGAACAACGCCGAATCGATCGTGTGTACTACACCTTCAAGTATAATCCTAACCCAAAAAAGTAGACCTTACAACCTGGAACAACGCCGAATCTTTTTCGACGTAGATCCGACGGAAAAGCGCCGAATCTTTTTCGACGTAAATCCACCGGAACAACGCCGAAACTAACCTAACCTAACCTAACCTAACCTAACCTAACCTAACCTAACCTAACCTAGGCTCAACTAACCCGTGTATTACACGGAAAATGATTCGGCGTTGTTCCAGTGGATTTACGTCGAAAAATATTCCGCGTTTTTCCGTCGGATCGACGCCGAAAAAGATTCGGCGTTGTTCCGTCGGATCTACGTCGAAAAAGATTCGGCGTTTTTCCGTCGGATCTACGTCGAAAAAGATTCGGCGTTGTTCCAGGTTATAAGGTTTACTTTTTTGGGTTAGGATTATACTTGAAAGAGCAGTACACACGATCGATTCGGCGTTGTTCCATTCGGCGTTATTCAGCGTCCCCTTTTTAAGTAAGGCTCTATTTCACTCATTTTGTACAACACATTTATAACCTAGGACTACATTATTGTACATTATTGTGAAACTATATGTATCTTACATGTATTTTATATGCTATTACTAATAAATAAATAAATTAAAAAAAAACAAAAAAAACAGTGTACCGGATGTAAACCATCAGCGTTGTGTCAACCCTTTACGCTTTATGTATACCACTCTCATGGTAGTGGTTGTAGGGAACGGAGCCATTAATATGGACGGTGGGTGTGAGCTAAATGGAAATTATAATGGATATAGGCTTCATATTTCTGTCAAAGTAATGTTAGTTTGGGTTACACTAGGCTAATTGAGTGCATATATAAATACACGGAACCTTAGTCTGAATTAACTCATTTTTCTCACTTTTTCTCACAGTTATTATGCCAACGAGTATATTTCTAAATTTATTGTTCTGCTAGATGACGACAAAATGTTTTATATTCCAATTTTACTAATTTTACAAAAGTTTTAGATTTGTGCATTGATTTCCTATGAATTTCTTGAGCCATATATCAAGCAAGTATAGGCACACAAAATAATTGACCAATATAAACTACTACGGTAGTAACAATTTAATAAAAGGTGTAATTTCGTAGATGAATATAAGAGCCTATAACAATAAAGCAACAAATTTAATTATAACTTAAAGCTAAATGTGATAGATACAATAAATTGTCCATCTGTTCTTTCAAGAAGAAAGAAAACTTTTCGCATTTCTATAATGTTAGCTTTCAATAACATTCAGCAATGTCGTACTTTAATGGATGTTTGTCGAAAACGACTTGTAAGCACGGTTTCAAAAGATCCAATCATACAAAACTAAACAAAACAAAACAAAAAGGAAAGGAAAGAAAACACACCCAAACTTATTCCCGATTTCCTCTTCGTGTAAAAGAAACAGGAAATGACAACAATTGAAAATGTTATTGCTACAAATGACTTCCCTTGCATAATAACCACGAGGAAAGTTTACAAGCTGCACAATATATCTATTAAGAGTCGTGCTGTTTTATTAGAAATACGCTAAACGTTTGCCGAAGTTATTACCATGCACTTCCTGCGTGGATGTCGGTGGTTAGTGTATTGTCTATAGCTAGAGAGCACAGCGGAAATAGCCTCACAGAGTCGATGCATATTATTCGCATGAAGTAAAGCACGGAAACAACAGTAGACCTTTTCAGAATTGATCCAGGACCAATTTGCTATGACCCTTAGATAGAGCTAGTCACGGCCCTCTAGATCTTCAATGACAACAATGCACAACAATGAAAAATGCACCTTAACATAACTATCAAGGACCCTAATGGTGGGTTTACAGCTACGCGTTGGGAAGCGAAGGCGCGAGCTCCAATCAGCGACCGAGTTTCACGCGAGCTCGCGAGGGGCAAACCTTCGCGCCAGACATGGTTCAAGTTTGTTTTCTCGCGTCGCGTCTCCCCACGGCCACCTCGATTGATTGCAGAACACGTATCAAGTGGCAGTGCCGAACTAGAACTAGGCCTAGGCCTAGGGTTCTAGGACTTGACAGTTGAATGTTACCTCAAAGTAATAAACATGCATCTTCAGAGATTTAACAACTTCCCTGAAACAATGTTATTAGTTTCAATAACGCCGCAATACGATACAGAAGTACATCGAAAGTTTGAAGCGACCATGTAAAAACCGTATATCTACGGTAAAAAGTAACAAATTTCTTGTGGATTCCTAACCTCATTTCCTAGTATAGTTTTCTGGCTTTTCGTTAAATCAAACGCACGTCTTTTCAAATACAGTGGACGTACATAAGCATAACACTCTGATTATATTCCTACGGCGAATGAATTTCTTACTCATGCTGCTGTTCTGCCATAATACTGCTAGTAGGCCTATTTATTTCCCTCGCCTCGCGTCGCAGTAAACAGGCCAACGCGAAACTCGCGCCCTCGCTTCGCTCTCAACGCTTGCAACGCGTAGCTGTAAACGAACCATTAGATAGAGCAAATCACGGCTTTCTAGATCAATTCTGAAAATCATCTTAGGACGGAACGTGTGAAATTCATAGGTTGCACGTACGTCACATCTTTGCGCGTGGCGGCCACATTTGTGTTCAAACTTTGACGTTGCCATGGAGAAACAATTGAAGGCTGTTGTGGTAGAACACAGAAATTCTTAGCTCTTTAAAATCCAGCCAGTTTTTCAAATAAATTTGATATGTGTAGTAATTTTTTATTTTTGTGTTACTAATGTTTACTTTTTAAATTTTAAATTAGGCTTATTTATTGTATTTGAATAGTATTTGTCAATGATCTAGGATTGGTCCTCCTAAATTGTGTCGCAATCATGGCCGCTGTGACGTCACGTGGGAACTATGAATAGTGTCATGTGATTGGATAACAAACTATATCACATGGATACCTGTAACAAGTTGTAACAAGTGCTTTGCTATACAGGTAGGTGTATCAAGGATAACCGGAGAAATAGTAGACAATAATAATAACTGTCATAACTACTTTACACTGATTACTGGGCTATAACATTGCCATCAGATTAACTATTTGCCCATCGTGTTATATATGTTTACCTTGGATCTCCTTAGATAAACATTGCGTGTGTTTATATTTATACATTAATGCATGTAAGTTACCTTATATAAAGCTAGATGTCATCATCAAAGTAAATAAATAAACTTTAGCTGATGGAATTAGCTTTGCGTCTCTGTTATTGCAATCAAACTATTCGTGACGGTCAAGTTCATGAAGAAGATGGTCAATTACAAAACCGAATAAAACGTTGCCTTATGGGAGATTCAAACCCCACCCACGTATGAACCGTGTTGAAACCGGCCCTAAATAATTACTATCCAAACGACCACCCTAAAAATAAAAAAAATATTGACACACGTGCAAATCTTATCATTGACTTTGAGGGAGAAATACTGTCTTAATTGATTTTGAGAAGACCTACCGACATAAACAATTAAAGAAGCAATTTTCTTCAGCGTTGATTTAAGGAAGAAGTATAGGTCTACAGTTTTAAACAACTAAAAAACGAATTAAGCAGTTTTTCTGCATTAATTTTGATGAAGAACTATACCACATATAACAGATTCTTCTAACTATACTGTCTATAACTATACTGTCCAGTCACTGATTTATGTTTCATATGTGAAAGATCTTTGATATGGTTATCGCTCACTCGTCGATGGTGTTCGGAGCCTACAAGTCCCCCACTGAAAATCAGTCTTGTTACTGAGTGGCTAGACTCTATAAATACGAATTTATTTTATTTTATTCAACATTAAAGAAACAATTAAGCAATTTTTCTTTTCAGAATTTGATCTTGAGAAAGTAAAAGAGTACCGTTTGAAACAATTTAAAACAACATAATATCAGCTGTGCACAAGCACATTGCACACACTCCATGCAGGCACGCGGGCAGGCACGCGCTGCTTATAGTGCTTGCACAGCAGGAGCCGAGCAGTAGAGGCAGCTCGCTGGCCTTGACTAAGATAAGCCAGTAATAGTTCCGACATGTTCCAAGTCATGTATATGGATATAAAGGATATAAAAAAGGCATAATGGTGCCTGGTACGAAGAAACCTATAAGATGAGGTAACTCGCAATACAAACGTGATGGCGGGGACGCCCCATCCATCGATGCTACGGTACAGTACAGATAATATATAAGTCAAGCCATTCCATGCGGGGACTCCAACATGGCCACTTTGGCACCTAATGTCATTGATATCCTGAAATTATGTTTTAATTAAATATATATTATATATTATTTTTGTAATTGTTAATTAACTGTTTAATTGCTTGATTAATATATGGTAGTTCCTCCTCAGAAATTTAAATTGCTATTTTAATGATTTTTTCCACTTTTATTAATTGCATAGTTCTATTAATTGTCCTCAGCTTTGTAAATCAGTTTTATAACTGAATAGGTTAGACAATACATAAATAAATAAGAGTTGCTGAATAACGAGGTTAAATTATGTCACTTTTGAACACCTTGACGATCTTGGAGGCTGATTTCATACACAAGTACTCCGCCACAGATTTACATGCCTTATTGTGGACCCTCCTAAAAATGAAAACTGTTACTAAATGAATAATATTTTTAAACCCGTGAGAATGCATGGAACATGGCCCTACATTATCTTACCTACCTATATTCAGTGTTCGACTTGCGCTCAAATCAAAACAGCAATTAACTATGGTCACGACTTGATGCATGATTCCTGTCTACGTATTTCCCCGGACTGTAGGCCTACTCAGAGATACAGAGGAAGTATGTTGCTAATGTTGGATTATATTATCCGTGGTGTTGTAGGAAGGCGCGGGCAAGCGCAGGGGGTAGTTTGGGGGGGGGGGCGCACCTCCCCCTCGCGCCCCTCACACGCGTACAAATGTGTTAGATCTGACCTCAAATACGTACAACGCGCACTTCTACAATAATAATAATATTCCTGGGAAAGAACATGGTTTTCAATGTTTTGCTCCAATGAACGTATATTTTCGTCGTGTTATCAATACCCCTATTATCTTCTCTCTTCTGGCGGAATGCCGGTCTTTTCATTTCCACATATCCATTATATTATAACGTATATTATTGAATATATTGATTATCGGTGGCGAGTATTCAACTCTTGGACCACCACTATGTTTTCCTTTCCACCTACATTTGCAGCAGAGTAGCTACTCTGCTGCACTAATTCGTGGTTCGTGTCTCAAAATGTGTCCAACTGAACTATCCTTCTAGTGCCAGTCGAATACATCAAACTGATCCACAACCTTATTCCTCAAAATGTGTCCAACTGAACCATCCCTCTAGCTAGTCGAATACATCAAACTGATCCACAACCTTATTCCTCAAAATGTGTCCAACTGAACCATCCCTCTAGCTAGTCGAATACATCAAACTGATCCACAACCTTATTCCTCAAAATGTGCCCCACTGAACTATCCCTCTAGCTAGTCGAATACATCAAACTGATCCACAACCTTATTCCTCAAAATGTGTCCAACTGAACCATCCCTCTAGCTAGTCGAATACATCAAACTGATCCACAACCTTATTCCTCAAAATGTGTCCAACTGAACCATCCCTCTAGCTAGTCGAATACATCAAACTGATCCACAACCTTATTCCTCAAAATGTGTCCAACTGAACCATCCCTCTAGCTAGTCGAATACATCAAACTGATCCACAACCTTATTCCTCAAAATGTGTCCAACTGAACCATCCCTCTAGCTAGTCGAATACATCAAACTGATCCACAACCTTATTCCTCAAAATGTGTCCAACTGAACCATCCCTCTAGCTAGTCGAATACATCAAACTGATCCACAACCTTATTCCTCAAAATGTGTCCAACTGAACCATCCCTCTAGCTAGTCGAATACATCAAACTGATCCACAACCTTATTCCTCAAAATGTGTCCAACTGAACCATCCCTCTAGCTAGTCGAATACATCAAACTGATCCACAACCTTATTCCTCAAAATGTGTCCAACTGAACCATCCCTCTAGCTAGTCGAATACATCAAACTGATCCACAACCTTATTCCTCAAAATGTGTCCAACTGAACCATCCCTCTAGCTAGTCGAATACATCAAACTGATCCACAACCTTATTCCTCAAAATGTGTCCAACTGAACCATCCCTCTAGCTAGTCGAATACATCAAACTGATCCACAACCTTATTCCTCAAAATGTGTCCAACTGAACCATCCCTCTAGCTAGTCGAATACATCAAACTGATCCACAACCTTATTCCTCAAAATGTGCCCAACTGAACTATCCCTCTAGTCTAGTCGAATACATCAAACTGATCTCCAACCTTATTCCTCAAAATGTGTCCAACTGAACTATCCCTCTAGTCTAATATATCAAACTGATCCACAAACTTATTCCTCAAAATGTGTCCAACTGAACTATCCCTCTAGTCTAATACATCAAACTGATCCACAACCTTATTCCTCAAAATGTGTCCAACTGAACTATCCCTCTAGTCTAATACATCAAACTGATCCACAACCTTATTCCTCAAAATGTGTCCAACTGAACTATCCCTCTAGTCGAATATATCAAACTGATCCACAAACTTATTCCTCAAAATGTGTCCAACTGAACTATCCCTCTAGTCTAATACATCAAACTGATCCACAACCTTATTCCTCAAAATGTGTTCAACTGAACTATCCCTCTAGTCTAGTCGAATACATTAAAGTGATCCACAACCTTATCCTCAAAATGTGTTCAACTGAACTATCCCTTTAGTCTAGTCTAATACATCAAACTGTTCCACAACCTTATTCCTCAAAATGTGTCCAACTGAACCATCCCTCTAGCTAGTCGAATACATCAAACTGATCCACAACCTTATTCCTCAAAATGTGTCCAACTGAACCATCCCTCTAGCTAGTCGAATACATCAAACTGATCCACAACCTTATTCCTCAAAATGTGTCCAACTGAACCATCCCTCTAGCTAGTCGAATACATCAAACTGATCCACAACCTTATTCCTCAAAATGTGCCCAACTGAACTATCCCTCTAGTCTAGTCGAATACATCAAACTGATCTCCAACCTTATTCCTCAAAATGTGTCCAACTGAACTATCCCTCTAGTCTAATATATCAAACTGATCCACAAACTTATTCCTCAAAATGTGTCCAACTGAACTATCCCTCTAGTCTAATACATCAAACTGATCCACAACCTTATTCCTCAAAATGTGTCCAACTGAACTATCCCTCTAGTCTAGTACATCAAACTGATCCACAACCTTATTCCTCAAAATGTGTCCAACTGAACTATCCCTCTAGTCGAATATATCAAACTGATCCACAAACTTATTCCTCAAAATGTGTCCAACTGAACTATCCCTCTAGTCTAATACATCAAACTGATCCACAACCTTATTCCTCAAAATGTGTTCAACTGAACTATCCCTCTAGTCTAGTCGAATACATGAAAGTGATCCACAACCTTATCCTCAAAATGTGTTCAACTGAACTATCCCTCTAGTCTAGTCTAATACATCAAACTGTTCCACAACCTCATTCCATTCCAAGTACTTCTTATAGGGTGCACACCAGCTTTACTTGATGAGCCCCTCTTCAGTATATTAGGGTGTTAAGATAGTTGTGAAGGAATGTCCGAGGGTTGTTAGTATGACTCAGTCCCAGCATTTGCCTAGGGATGTTCAAACAATGGTCCGCGGAAGGATGTGACCCACAATAGTTAACAACGACGGACCATCGACTTAAATAGCAACATTTGTTATGAAAATGATAATTTCAGATAGTAGGCAGGTACTGTAAAAGCCTGTGACTACTTCCGGCAACCGTGATGTGATGTCCAACAATAGTGCACTACTACTCTGAAACCGCTTATGCAATTACACAAAATTAAATTACAACATTATTAAGGCCCACTTATTGTTGTGTTGCTTGCACAACACTTCTGGCCCTTGGCCTAGCTAGAAAGTTTGAACATCGCCGAATTATGATGAACAATTTCGCAGTTTCTGTGATGCTGCAGTATATACATTCTTGTTGAAAGAACGTTTTTGACTATATACAACTCACTTCATGCTCGACGAGTCGAATATAATGTGTCCGCTCATCCCTTAGTCCCGTTTGGCAAGCTTTTATAAGCAAAGGGGTATGGGGTGACCAAACGGTTGATCGCATATGATGTAAAATGGCCGCTTGGTCCAGATAAACGTGTCGAGGGAAAATATACCAGCGAAAAGCTATTACTGATCACTTCTATTTTGAAAATAATTACAGTATCCATTTTTGTATAGTTCTTAACTATGCAATTTATATATATAGCTTTATTATGGAGATGTTCGTTCACTGCCTAAAGCTGTCTTCTGGGAATCTGTAGCAGATACAATTTCCAAGATGTTTCCCCTCTGGTGCTACGCTCAAACCGAAGATTACTTCTCGGAGGTGTTTAAAGCTGACGTATTTCAATGGTTATAATCCCCCCCCCCTCACACACCAATCTAAATATGTGATATACAGTATGTTGTATGTATAAAGTACTGACCGCACACAACCTAGACACCTCATAACATTTGGACGGAATGTCGCAATCCCGTCCCCCAACCGTCCACACTCACATATTGGACGATTGGCATCACGTTCAACAGGATATATAATAAAAGCAACATTACATAGGAATTATCGTTACGAAAATATTGTATCTCGAAACAATATCAATAAATAATCAGCCTTGTTTGCCGTGTAAGAACGATACGGAAATATGTAACTTTGACCTTGCAATTCCAGCCCTTAGTTCTTGAAGTAGATGACCGGTATTCGCCCCGTGGCAAGAGGAACATGTTCGATTGTGCCATCTTTCATTCAATCACGTTTCAGCTCAAATACCCCACTGCACACTGTTCAGCATTCAGCCGTATACAGTAAACTCTTCAATAGTCGCCTGTGGCTTGGTCTTGTCCGCACAGGCCAGTTAACATCTAACATCGTCATCACAACCATCACTGTTTTCCCGCCAACACGAAAATGTCCGCACCACCTATATTCACGAAACGTTATACAAACAATTGAGGCCGCAAATAGGAGAACAAATCAAAGCAACGAGGAACATACTATTCCCCACTGAAATTCAGTTTTTGAAATTGGAACGAGCAGTCGAGCACACATTTTGTGCGATAACTTGTGTATTTTATTTTTACAGAAATTTTAAATTCCAGTCCGACATCAGTGAAACTTGTCCTTGCATTTAGTTAGATATCATTTAAATTAATTAAGCTCCCATCAAAATGACTGTAATAAAGAAGTTTGGCATTTGAGTGTGTAGTATACGCCACCCAGCAAAGTGCAACGTTGCCGTGCGTGTCTTTCATTGCGCAACTCAACAGGTAGACAGTCAGACACTCAGACCGATTACATAATCGGCAACGCTGCGAAAATGTGGACCAATTAAATCCACCACTCGGCAGTATTTTCTCAGATTTAGTAACCGAAAGAAGCAAACTTGCAAATGATATGTTTTGTAATTGCATTCAGTATGTCTGAGAGTGAATGTATAATGAATAACGTGCAACGTGTTGTTTTCAGAACATGCCCGATGCTGCTGAAAGGGAGTCGGGCAATTGCATAACAAAACAAGACAGGATATGTCAACTGTGATTTAAAGAGATTAATAAAGACGAACCAGTGGCGTAGCGTCGCTTGTGGAATGACCGATAGAGCTGGTTCAGCGGTTATAACACGTAATTCGGGTGGTCGCTGGTTCGAGTACGGATACCGGCATTCCTGATTTTTTTTTCATAGGTTTTCCTCAGTCGCAAAAGTGAATACTGGGATTGAATCCTATTACAGACAGACAAACACTTGAAAGAAAACGCGAGTAGGGATTCTAGCGCTAATATTGGCACAAGTGAGCGGTCACCCACCAACCGTCTGTCCCAATCCAACGTGACTTAACCTCCGTAACCCCT